>LCTX01000940.1:0-24747 GCA_002233555.1 Limonomyces culmigenus | reverse complement strand
CTCGGTTCGGTCGTCGCCTACCAGCAGAGCATTGGCGTCGCGAACGAGTGCCATGGATTCGGCTCGTACGATGGCATCCTCGGGTGAATAGACAATATTCTTCTGTCCTACTTTTTGATAGCTTCGTTGACCGCGTCATCGTCAGTATTGGACCTGCGGAACTGAACCAGAACAGTGTTGACCACCGGAGCTCGTCGACAGCAACGGTGGTGGACACTATGTACATGCAGCGGTCGATCGATGACCTGACCTACGGCATTTGGTTTTCGCCCGTTAGGCGAGGCCACTCCTCGCCTGGCGAACTGAGTTTCGGTTCGGCACCTTTCCCTTTCTTCCCATGCTCGTGACGATTATCGACCTCTTTCTTTCAGGCCGTCCGAACCCCCAGCGCTACGAGGGCGAGCTTCGCTTTTCGGCTACGACGCACCAGCGGCTTGCGAACCAGTATTGGGCTGTTGACGCCTTGCTCTCCTACGGCGGCCAGTACCTCAACCCCTCGCTCACGGCCGTGGTCTTCGACAGCGGGACCTCGTTGATTGTTCTGGACCAGTCGACGTTTCACCAGTACTTGACTGCAACTGGCGCCGTGGAGGATGCGCGGACGGGGCTGTTGCGGCTTCCCGAGTCCCAGTATTCGTCGCTGAAGAACTTAGACATCCGGGTGGACGGCGTCGGCTGGCTCAGCCTTACACCGAATGCGCAGATCTGGCCGCGGGCATACAACCAGGCTGCGGGTGGCGAGAATGGATACATCTACCTCGTCATCGCCAATGTGAGCACTGCTGTCTTCTCTTGAACGTCGTAACCGAGCTGACGGACGCTCCAGTCAAAGCGAAACGATGGTATAGTTCTCGGAATGGTGTTCCTTGAGCGTTTCTATACCTACTATGACGCACGGCAGCACCGCATTGGGTTCGCGAACACGCAGTATACATACGCAGAGGTAAATTAGGGACTTGGGCACTGGCGTTGTAATTCTACTTGTATACCCTAATAATTACTCTCATCGCTATTCGACACTCAAATCCCACATCTCAGTCGCTTACAACAACACACGAGCACTGGGATTGTATGCAAGCTGGGCTCAGCCCGGCCCGTCATCGCGCCTTCGCCTCTGTCGGTCTCGTTGCGACCTTTGTCGATGTGCTTGCTATATAAGCGAGTATCACAGCTCAACACCATCTGTTCCTCTTGTTCGCTGGCACTGTGTGAAGCAACATGTGTAAAGATTAAAACCAAAGATGACATGTGCGCAGACAACGAAAGAGTCCTAGTCCATTCAATTCACCAAGTGTCCAAGTCTAGTCCATGCAAATCCATCCCCACTCAGTTCGCGCTTGAAGTCGCGTAAACGCCCGAGCTGTAGTACTCCGTGGAAGTCGCGGAGCTCGCGTTCTCGGTGCCGGATGCGTACGCGGAGCTGGACGGGTACTCGGAGCCGCTGTAGTACTCGGTGGATGATGCGTACTCCGAGCTGTCGCTGCCGGACACGAAGGCCGAGCTAGATGCGTACTCCGAGCTGCTGTCGGCGCCCGAGCTGTATCCAGTGCCCGACGCGTAAGCCGAGCTGACTACGCCAGATGGCTCGTAGGTGGACGTGTAGCTGTACGCGCCAGTGCCTGAGGCGAACGCCGAGCTAACGATGCCGGACGGCTCGTAGGAGCTGTACGCGCCAGTTCCCGAGGCGTATGCCGAGCTGACCACGCCAGACGGCTCGTAAGTGGACGTGTAGCTGTACGCGTCCGTGCCCGACGCGTAGGCAGAGCTGACCACGCCGGACGGCTCGTAGGAGGATGTGTAGCTGTACGCGCCAGTTCCCGAGGCGTACGCGGAGCTGGCCACGCCGGATGGCTCGTAGCTGGACGTGTAGCTGCCGCACTCGTACACCGTCACAGTGGATGTGTAGGTGTAGACCGAACCAGTGGCAGTGCCTGAGGCGTAGGCCGAGCTGACGATACCGGACGGCTCGTAGGAGGATGTGTAGCTGTATGCGTCAGTGCCCGACGCGTAGGCCGAGCTGACAACACCAGACGGCTCGTAAGTGGACGTGTAGCTGTACGCGTCAGTGCCCGACGCGTAGGCAGAGCTGACCACGCCGGACGGCTCGTAGGTGGACGTGTAGCTGTATGCGCCAGTGCCTGAGGCATACGCCGAGCTGACCACACCAGACGGGTCGTAGGTGGACGTGTAGCTGCCGCAGTCGTCCACCGAGCTGCTGCCGATGCCCGAGCTGTAACCGGTGCCTGAGGCGTACGCCGAGCTGACGATACCGGACGGCTCGTAGGTGGATGTGTAGTTGTAAGCTCCAGTGCCTGAAGCGTACGCCGAGCTGACGACACCGGATGGCTCGTAGGTGGATGTGTAGCTGTATGCGGTGCCGGAAGCATACGCCGAGCTGACTACGCAGGACGCGGCGGAGGTGCCGGACGGGTACGCCGAGCTGACGACACCAGACGGCTCGTAAGTGGACGTGTTGACCGCACCCGAGCTGTAGCCGGTGCCTGAGGCGTATGCTGAACTAGCGATGCCGGACGGCTCGTAAGTCGACGTGTAGCTGTAGGCGCCAGTGCCTGAGGCGTACGCCGAGCTGGCGACACTGGATGGCTCATAGGTGGACGTGTAGCTGTAGGCGCCAGTGCCCGACGCGTAGGCTGAGCTTACTGCGCCGGTGCCGGATGGGTACGCAGAGCTGACTACACCGGAGCTAAGTAGCATGTCAGAAAACCTTGCGTATATAGAGTAACTTAAGAAGCTCACCTTGCCGCTTCGGACGACGAGCGCTTGAGGGGAGTCGCACTGACGAGAGCCGCGATGATAGAGAGGGCGAAGACAGAACGCATGGTGGTCTAAGTAGAAATAGAGTGTCTGAAGTAGAGGTAGAGCGGGTGAAAGTCCGAAAAGGCTGAGATGCTGGAGAAAAGCTAGGCCCTCGAGCTTGATCTTATAGACCCGCGGTGACGAGTGGAACATAACCAATTCACCGTCGTAATGTTGCTGCGCAGCGAACAGCCCCCCGCCCATGTCCCACTGCATATACAATCGAAGGGCTGCGGACCGATCCGCAGTCGGCGAACAGGTGAAAGAAGCCATGTCGATCTACGTTGGTGGGTCCGATGCGAGCATGCACAGGTTTCCGCAGTGAAACCATACAAACGCAGAAACATCCTCCTCGTCTGCAACTGCCGGTTGTCCTGTAGCACCTGTCAAAAATTCAACTCAAGCCTTGCCCCAAGTAGATATGTTTGGTTGGGATCAAAACCATGTAAGAGAGGTACTGTTCTTGTCCCAAACCTCCGATGGTGCGACCCCTCACAGCTGGAGTGATCGCTTGGCATCTCATACTGTAGTCTGGGTCTCAGTGGTGCCTGGATACCTTGTAATCACTGCTGTGCCAAGGATTTTCACTGATGGAGAGAGGCCAGAGGTGAGGCCGCCGGGTGCGGAACCAACATCCGCAGCGCACCAAGCCGTGGCAACGCCGTTCGCAGAACAGCACCACAGCTTCCATGTTGACCGGTAGAAGACATGATGATCTGAGCTGAAGATCTGTTATGAAGAGAGAATCACAAACACGAGGTTTCTCCGGGCCGAGATGACCATGAAACGTCCAGATATCTTGTGATCATGCTCGTAGAATTGGTGGACAAGGTTGCCAGAGAAGTCTCAAAGTGGATTCCAGAGATCATGAGAGCAACGTGGGCCGATGGAGTGGTGGGGCGGCAAAACAGCGGGCAAGCGAATGACCAAGTCGCAAGGGGATTTCCAGTACTTGAACGCCACAGTACGGCCTGAGATCACGCATCGCACGCGCACAAGATCTGCAGAGGTCGTGGGTACCATTAATGATTAAGCGAATGTACACACCGCACACGAACGAGACCAGTCCGACATCTGAGCTCAGCTCCGCCGCTTGGCGTCCCGTCCACCCGCACTTGCCGCGCTCGCCGTACGCACACGCTTCGTCCGTGTCGGGCTTGTCGGCCAGTTGACGGGGACCGTGTTGAGTGGGTTGATCATGATCTTTGGCGTCTCACCTCCCGCACTCCCGCCCGGCGCAGGCGGCGTGCCCGGCGGCGGGAGCGAGGCAAGCGACATCGTGCGCGGGGTCGCCGAGGGCCCCGGCGCCTCGGTGGTGCCCGCCTGGCTCGCAGGCGGGGGCGTCACCTCCTCCGTAGCGTCCGGCGCAAAGCCGGGGACGCCGCGCAGGACGTCGCGGAAGCCGGCTTGGATGAGGCCAATGAAGCGTGCGTCGCGGGCGTACACGCGCAGGTTCGCCTCGGCGAACTGCGCGGGCAGGGACGTGCTGAAGTGCGCCTGGTCGACGGCGAGCGTGCCGTGCGGGTGCGTCTTCGAGTAGAAGCGGACCGTCGCGAGCGGGTTCGCGGCCTTCATCCCGTAGTGCATCGTCGTCAGGTCGACGAGCACGTGCGCGGGCGCGAGCTCGACGACGAGCTCGGGCGAGGGCCCCAGCTCGGTGATGGCGCCGCCAGTCGCGAAGAGCGCCTTGACGGCAGCGACGATCGCCTCGGGTGTGACGGCCCTGCCGACGGTCTGCCGCGCGTCGTACGAGACGAGGACGTGGTCGACGAGCCGGTAGAGGTCGCGCGTGACGAGGCGGCGGAAGATCGCGCGGGACGCCTCGAGCTCCTAGGGGTGCGCGCAGGATAAGCAGAGGGCTCGGGTGCGCACGCGGTGGGGACACGCACGGGCTCGGTCGACTCCTGGATACGGTCCATGATGGTGTCGGTGAGGTGGAGGAAGCGCACGGGGTCGCGGATGCGCTCGGCGATGTGCAGGTGCGGCTCGGCGGCGAGGAGGGCATCGACGATCATGTACTCGACCGCGCGTGCGGTCTTGTGCGAGTAGTACGTCTTGTGGAGCCAGAAGCGGGTCTGGCAGAGACCATACACGAGCGGCGCGTCCTTGAGCGCATAGCACACCGCGCCACGCACGACACGCGCAGAGGTGATCAGGCGCAGGAAGGACGTGTTCGTCTGCTCGCCGATCGCGCGGTAGTCGCGGGCGATGTAGTCGAACTTGTCGACGTCGATCCCGTTCCGCTTGTTCGCGACGATGTCGAACAGGAACGGCTTTTCGTCCGCGTCTGCACGGGTGGGGTTCCCCGCGATCAAAGCCTTGACGAAGCGCACGTCCTTGGCGGGCATTGCAATCGACGGCTTGCTCGCGAGCAGCGCGTCGAACATCATCTCCGACGCGTCCTCGTGCTGCCAATGCTCATCCTTGCTGTCCGGAGGGCGTCAGTGGCGTGTTGGACCAACGAAGTTGTGCACTGACAGGGCGCGGGGGATGAACATGCCGTCCCAGACGTGCGACCATGGGCCGTGCCCGAGGTCGTGGCAGAGCCCCGCAATCTGCACGCACTCGATGTCGCGGTCGGTGATGTTGAGTGAGGGTTGACGCCGCTGCAGGTGCGAAGTCATCTCACGGGCGAGGTGTGCGACGCCTATGAGCGTGTGAGTGCGCGAATGGGGGAGTAACGTGGGGATACGGACCAAGGCAGTGCTCGAAGCGGTTGTGAGATGCACCCGGCCAAACATAGTAGCTCGTACCGAGCTGCTTGATCTTCTTGAGCCGCTGGAATTGCTCGCTGTGCGTGTGTTCGTTCAGTGTGCCCCGGCCGAGTTCACTGGGCAGTGTACTCACGTATCAATGAAATCGCACACACGTTGCGACACGGGTACTGCAGAATCATATCAGCCGTGCCATAAAGCTCCCGTCAATGTATTCACTGTAGCCGTGAATGTTATCCCTGAATCTACGCACGGTGCGCTCCGGGTCGTCCAGCGGCGACTCGAGCTCGTCGTCGTTGCTATTATCGAGCGTGTCATGAACGTGTACGCCGGGAATGTCTATGTTCACAGGCGCCAGCAGCGGCGCGGGCTCGGCGTCGGCCATGAGAATATATGCGCTTCGAGGGAGGAGAGGCCGGAGGAAACGTTCGCACTCGGACCCGCGTCACTGTATGCCGCGCCACGAAGCTCACAAAGTATAGCTCTTCCTCGCAGCCCACGACGAGGAAAACAAATGCACTGAATACTGGATAAGCCAGTGAGAGAAGATACCCGTGAATATGACAGGTAAGAGTGGGGGTGTCTGCACGTTGCGTGGTTATGATCAACACCGGCGCGCCAAAGCGGTGGAGATGATAGCACGTGGCCGATGCCTGTTTCTCTCCGCCTCGACCTGCCACGACTCCTCATCTCCGCCGCCTACCCTCCACAAGATGATCAGACACCTGCTCCGCGGAAGCTCTCTTCAATAAATCCTATGTCTCCTTCAACCACACCTCCGATCATGTCCAGCCGAACAGTCGTGTTTAGGAGGTGAATCGGTGGATCCTGTGCACCGCCCGCCCCCTAGGTCAAGCACTACTTAGTCTCTGGCCGGTGCACTCGTGCCCGCACGCTTTTCTCACTTGTCATTTGACCAACATGGCCTTCGCCCGCTCTCTCAAGCCCTCCTTCGTTTCCGCCGCTGCCGCGACTTCGACATTCTTCGCTCGGACGTTCAGTCGCGCACTCCGTACTAACCAGGCCGCCGATGCAGTCGGCGTGCCCACTCCTTCGAATGTCCCTAGTGACCTTCCCGTTTCTGTCGCCGCGAACACTCCTTGTGTCACGGTCCTCGTCGAGGAGAACACCCTCCCGACTACGTTCAGCACCAGCTCTTCGCTTAGCTCTATCATCTGCGACGTTCATGCGACGTCCTTCACCTTCATCTCTTCGGCGGCCGTTGACCACTCCGCACTGTTCTTCCAACCTTTTCCTCGAAGAACGAGCCCTATTGGTGCGTGCTTCTCACGTTTGTACATTGTCTCATCGTCTGACCTGCCCATCACAGCATCCCGCCCCCTCTGCCCGCCTCATTTGCACTGCCCAACATCGCTGCTGCTCTTGCCTCTTCGGACACCACGGATTCATTCACTGTGATGATTTCCTCGATCTCTTCCTCGTTCACCTGGAGCGACCTCCGCACCATTGCTGCCACACCAACAGCCCTCGAGATCATCGTGACTTCGCCTTCGAGCCCGCATGCCATCTTCGACCAGCCTAGAGACGACTACACTTGCTTGACGCACACCGGCGAGTTCCTCACCCGGCAGATGCTCCAGCAGCTGGCGGACATCGACTTTGACTGCGACATGGATGAGCCGCCGATGCTCCTCGTCTCGGCAAAGGAGCATCGGCGCCTTGTGAGCTCCGAGGCCTGTTCCGGTCTTTCATGTACTTTCAAGTCTGAGTCTGCCTCGTGAGTTGCCGCGTCCCCCGCTTTTGCCTGATCTGTTGCTAACGGTGCTCGTCAGATCATCGATGATGTCGAGCGCCTTCTCTTCCTTCTCGTGGAGCCAGTTCCGCGCCGAAGAGGCCTCTGCGGCTGTCTCGGTCGCTGGTTCTAGTCAGGCTTCTGCTTGGCGCTACGGTGCAGCCCTCACTGCCATCCTCGAGGACGAGGAGTAGAGCATCGGCGCGAGCTCTTCTCCCTACCCAAGTATACCCTAACTATCGGTGTTTGTGTATCCTGGCCTGTGTGTTTTGACCCCCTCTTCGTTCCTGACTGCCACTGTTTCATCTCGCCTCTTCTCTGTCTCCTGGGTTGTTTGTACTCTTCGGCTGTGTATTGTATCCGCATCTATTTGCATTTTTTGCGCCTGATCATTTGCGCCTCTCGTGTGCACTCGGACCATTGTTTCAGAGACTCAGAGAGCGAGCTGCGAGGCTGCTCCGTACGCGATCACGTGGACGCGCGACACTTCACAACTTTCTACTCCAGCCCTTACCTTGCCATGATGTCAGAGCCAAACGCAGAAGAAGATTCGCTTTCGCTCGGTGTCACGCCCGGCACCACTGCCGAGCTCGCCGCGGTGCTCACGTCTGCGCTCCTCGGCCACCTCCTCTTCCTCAAGGGTCAGATCCCGCTGTATGTACGCCTCCTCTCTTTGGGATGTTACTAGCTTTGATAGTATCTACTATTCCAATCCCTCAGCTCACCCGCAAGGTCCAGCGTGAGCGCGAGACAGAGACCAATGTCAACAAAGCGGGCAAGGCGCGCGCCGCACTCGTCAATGCTCTGGATGCGCTCACCTCACATCTGCCCTCGACATTTGCCGCACTGGCGACCGCACTTGCCCGTACTGCGCGCGAACATCCACCGGATGAGCGTGAGCGTGCACATGTGGCCATTCTGTTTGGTGTGAGCCCGCTGGCGCCCAAGGTACGCGTGTTCCTGGTCATGGACGGACTCGAGGTGCGTGTGTGGGGTCAGCGTGAGGACAAGCGTGTGAACGACGAGGTTGACGGGGAAGATGACGAGGACGAGGACGAGGAAAGTGAGGACGAGGACGAGGAAAGTGAGGACGAGGACGAGGAAAGTGAGGACGAGGACGAGGAAAGTGAGGACGAGGAAGAGGGCCTGAGTGCCGACGTATCCGATGTCGACCCTGAAGTCGACACGCCTGCTATCTCTGGACCTCCTTCTTCCCGGGAAACCACTCCGCCTCCCTCCCAGGCAACCACTCCGCCTTCCTCCCAGTCCTCCTCGTCATCTGCACCCATGACCCTTTCGCTGTCTCCCACCGCTGCCTCCGCCGCCATTCGCACCTTCGCACGTCATTTAGCCGGTCTCGAATCTTTGAGCACCGACCTTGCACCCACGCGTGTACACGTTCTCGTCCGTGCGCCACGGCGGTTCGTGCACCCCGCCTGGGCACCCCGCAGGCGGGAAGGTGCTACACTCGACGCTGCGCTTGCCGGTCGGAAAGGTTTATCGTCAGATGTTGTACGGGTGGTGTTCGGGTCTGCTTCCGTGGGGAGGGACTACATGAATCACTCGCCACCAGCGGTTGAGGAGGACGAGGCGATTTGGTGGGCATGGGACGGGCACATAGCAGGCTTTGCAGACTGGGAGCAATGCATCTATACTTCGCACATTTGCATAGAATACATAGCATAATATCATACATACACAATTGGCCGTCTCTTCAAGCATACCTACATGTTGTCTTGTGATGAATTTGTACCCGGGGTCGGCTGCTGCTTGTCCTTCTTCCCTCACCTTCTTTATCGCCCTTGGATCGGCGCACGCCGGCGCTGCGAGGGGCTAGTAGCTCAGTTGATCATGTCAGATGGACGCACACGATACCAACCACTTCCTTTCGACTATGCCGTCAAGGTCATCTTATTTGCGCTAGGGGAGCCTCCGGCAGCACCGCGCGGATGCACAGCCCTACTCCTGGTTTGCTACCGAACTGTGATGAAAGAACTGAGCAGGAAAGCCGAGATACTTGGGAATGGGGAGCTCGTGCCGATGCAGAACCGATCCCTGTTGCGCAAGACCTTGCGCTTCTTGACTGCTAGCCGTACGGTCGAGCAATGGCGTCAACTGTGTCAGACGGCGTGTCGCTGCGAAGATGGTCCTGAGATCTTGCGAACTGTCCCTCACAACTCTGGATATTTGGGGAGAACCTTGAGACCTGATATACTTGGAAACCTTGTCTGGACAATGACGTGCATGTTCACTCAGATATTCGGCATACCTGACTTTTCAAGGAGAAGACGAAACTCGAAATGGCCGACGCTACACGAGATATTGCCTGAGGGCGCAATCATATCCTTCCATGCCCTCGGTATATGGCTTCATCTTGATCGTTTCGAGGGAAACAAGGGAGCAGCCGAGATGTTCCTGCTGCTATGCCACATCTATGACGCAGCGCCATCCTACACCGTCATTGGCCTGCTCAAAACACCTATTATCTTGGTCCACTTGAATCGGATATTGGTGGAATGGCTGGCGCATGTCGACGTCGGAGATTTCTTACCATCGGGACGGCCAAAGCTTGACCGTCGTCAAGACGTGCTCGTGCTCTTCGTTGGCAACATATGGCATCACCTCACTGATGCCGAATTTTTGTTGTGGGCCCATGGCGCCCAAAGCCTGAGTCTGACCGCTCAGGAAGCGTTTACAACGTGGTGCAAATTCGTTGAAGCAGCCTCGCGATATCCTCCCACCAGCGACGGCAACCCCGACAGGCTTGACCAGCTGCAGAATGTGCTGAGTCTTCTCGTAGGACGATTTGTCTTACTCAGTACCGAGATTGACAAGTCAACTCTACCCACGCTGGCGCTGGAACTTGCAGAGAAGAGGCGGCTTGCACAGAATGCGCCAGTGGTACGACTAGCACGCTATGCTTTTGCTCAAAATTGGAGCCACTCCTGCAACGGGCCATCATGCATCGTCAACTTTTCCAATCGTGACATCCAGTTTCGGGTGTGTGGGAGGTGCAAGACCGTACAGTACTGTTCTCGCAGATGCCAGAAGCGGGCGTGGAACTGGCCCGGCGCAGCCCATCGGGACGTGTGCTGCATGCTCGAAGTCCACTACGCAGCAGAGCTTAAGCCAGACATGACACAGCAGAAGGTCCTACAAGAGATGGTGGACAGTATGGCTCCCGAGCAGCTGGATGCGGTATGCCTCAACCTGAAGAACCTCCAAGCGACTCGACACGAGCAGCTGAGTGCGTGCGTCAGTTTGAACTACTCGAGCATAATCTGAAGGCTCTATAGTTTACGAGCTCAATGAGATCCAGCTTGACGATACCAGTCCTTGGTCGAACGATAGAGATTGAAGTGGCGGTCGAGGCACTCTAGTTTTTAGACTTTGGGGTGTAAGACGGTTGGACGGGTGTTGAGCCACATATCTTGATTAACTAGTGATTCAAGTCATGAGAATCTGTACGCTTTGTAGCTGTATGAGCTGCCTATGAGTTTGTTCGGAACCGCCTCGCAGGACTCAGAGATCACCATGCTTCACTCGGGTCCAACCGCCCTTGACCTCCTTCATCGTGCCCCTCAGGACGTTCGAAGTCTCGCATGAAAAATGACCATTCACCCTATTTTGACCGCGCGCTCAATCAATCATACTTGCACTCGGCAAACCGTCCGCCGAGCCGGTCGGTTGCTTGAATCTCCTCAACGTTTGCTACCACAAAGCATTGACCGCCCGAGAAGCGCAGCACTCCTGCGGCCGGAAGAATGCTACCAGCTGAAAGCCATCGATCCCTACTTGCTATAGCAATGCTTATATCGGCCAGTAGTCGAATGACGGAGTGATGGCAAGCGCTGAGAGACGCACCGACGCCTGACTCGTGCTGATAGAGTTTGGGATGTACTCCCACATGTGTTCGCTCAACGTTCTCATCGAATCTGCATGGATAGCTCAGGCTCAACGCCATACGCCGCCAGGTCGTTTGTCCAGTGCTTTACCGCAGCCTAGGAATCCCAAGGCTTCGGAGGATGTGTGCTTGCCTGTGTTCAGCGTCCTCCCAGAGGCCAAGTGCTGCCCTCACACGCATGACGTCGACCACGCCATGTGAGGTCCTTTGCAACATGCTACGCCTTCTCGTACTATGCTCAGGGATCATCCGCCTCGGCTTGTGCTAGAAGCTGTTGACCGGCGGCGCAACCCCTTGCCAGACTCGTCTGCCACATGACTGAGACCGCTCCTACATCGGGCCCGCTTCGAGAATCCCGACACTTGATTCGGGTGTGCAGGCGGGCGCCGGTGTAAGACTGCACGCAGCTGCAGTTGGATTCCCTCTACACATAGGTTTTGCGCTTTCCCTCGACTGATCTCAGCCAGTGTTCAAGCATACATCCACCGCTCTAAAGTCCTACACCTCATCCTCCACAAGCTCCCCACACTGCACAAACCAAGCCCTCGCCTCGCCCAACATCCGTCTCTCCTCTTCCCTCCACAGCTTCTCGACCTCCCTCCTCGCCTCCTCTCTTCGCTCCGGATCCACGCGCTTCACGCCCACATCGAACGCCGCGCTGACGGGGCGGTGGTCGCTCGCGCGCACCTCGTGCCTTCCATACTCGCGCACCCGCACGCGGTCCCCGCGCCACAGCACGCGGTCGCACCACGCAGGCACGCGGCGCTTCTCGCTCGAGTCGTACACGTCGCTCCTCCTATCGTACTTGTACGTCGGCGCGAACGCGAGCGGCGCCTCTCTGAACGCGCGGAGGCGGAACGCGCGATTCTGCTTCACCTCCCTGAGCAGCTGGTCGTGCGCGCGGAGGTACTCAAAGTCGCCCGCCGCGAGCGCGGCCAGCACCGCGTCGCGGCGGAGCGCGATGCGGTAGTTCATGTCCCCGTGCACGAACACGACCTCGTGGTCGAGGAGCAGGCTGCCGTCGCCGCCGCCGACGTACGCGCCCGGGCCCGCGCGGCGGTGCGTGCGCGGCGGCCCGAGCGCGCCCGCATGCTCGACGATCGTCGCGAGGTCCGCGTTCCGCGCGCGCACGGCCTCCTGCCCCGCCGCGAGGTGCACGTTCAGCACGCAGAGCGACGTGTCGTCGAGCACGAGCCGCGTCAGCAGCGCGCCCTGCACACGTCAACGCCGGCCCATGCGGAACACAGACGGGCTTACCTTGTTGCCGTAGCGCCCGCCCATGCCGCACTTGATCGCCTTCGTCTGCACGTCCGCGACGTTCCCCATCTCGTCCGTCCTCACAAACAGCGCCGAGAACAACCCCACGAGGTGCTCATGCGCGACGAGCGTATAAGCCCCCGCGCCGCGCATGACCTCGCCCAGGCGGTCGTGCCAGCGGCGGTACGCGCCCGTGACGTGCTCACCGAGGTCGGACTTCCTCCCCCCAAGCGCGAGGCTCTTCGCGAGCATCCGCCGGCTCTCGAGGTCCACGACCTCCTGCAGCCCGAACGCGACGATGTCGGGTGAACCTGCGCCCGCGACCGCCGCGCCGAACACACCCGCCTCGTCCGCAGGCAGCTCGCCCGGCTTCGCCGCGTCGACGTTCCAGGAGAACACGAGCACGCGCACGTCGCGCACGCTCGCGAACGCGTCCTCGCGGCGCGCGAGCTCGCGCTCTGCAGCCCGTCAGCACCGCGCGGACCGCGCACGCGGACCACGCACCGACCCAGTCGTGGCCGAGGAAGCCGTCCCAGAAGCGGATGCGCTCGTCGCGGCCGACGGTGACGACGAGCAGGCGGCCGACCGCCGCGAGGGAATGCGGGTCCGGCGCGATGCGCACGACGGGCGCGCCGGGGTGCGCGGCCCACGCGTTCGTGAGCGTCCACGGCCGCTGGCCGACGTCGAACACCTCGACGCCGCCGTCGCGTGCGCCGGCCCACAGGCGGCCCGCGACCGCCGCGACGCACACGACGTCGCTCACGCCGACGCGCACGACGTCCGTGTTCGTCGGGTGCTCGCCCTGCGCGGCCCACACGCTCACGTGGCCGCCCTCGTGGCCCAGCACGACGGTCGTGGCGTCGAGCGCCGCGCCGCAGAGCACGGAGCCGAGGTGCTCGCGCGGGAGCACGCTCCGCGCAACCGCGCCCGCGCGCAGCACGTCCGTGACGCGCACGATCGGCCCGCGCCCGCCCTCGCGCTCGCGCTCGGCGCGCGCGGCCGTCCAGAGCTGGCCGCCGAGCAGCGCGGAGAACTCGGCGCGCTCGGCGCCGACGCGCGCGACGCGCGGCGCTTGCGCGAGCGGGGCGCCGTCGGCCCAGATGCGCGCGCGCCCGCCGGCGTCGAGCGCGAGCATGGTGGTCCCGTGCGCGAAGATGTGCGTGACCGCGTCGCCGTGCGCGCCCGGCCGGACGGCCCCGAGCGTGCGTGCGTGCACGTCGAACTCGAGGAGGTGGCCCTCGGTCGTGCCGAGCCAGAGCACGCGTGCGGCGCCGCCCGCGCGCCACGCGAGCGCGGAGACCTTGCTCTCCTTGCTCCGCCACTCGGGCAGCTGCGCGCGCAGGTCGAGCGCGTACAGCGGCGCGTCGCCGCGCGCGGACAAGTCCCACACGCGCAGCTCGTGCCGGTCCGCGAGCACGATGAGCGCGCCGGCCGAGAGCGCGAGGTGCGCGTGCCCCGAGGCCGCGAGCCGGTCCGCCGTGTGCTTGAACGCGCGCGCGTGCGGCGGGCGACGGCTCGAGCGCGACGCGTCGGGCAGCGCGTCCTCGGACAGCCCCGGCTCGTCGTCGTCCCCGCCCGACTCGTCGTCCGCGCCCGGCGGCGGCCGGTACTCGGGGAGCACGTCGCCCGGCCCGATCGTCCGCGCGGGCGGCGGCAGCGGGCGCGCGCTGTCCAGGTCGGACGTCCGGGTTAGGGACGCGGCGAGCACCGGCCGCGCTGGGGCGGGCGGTTGGGAGGAAGCCTGTTGCGGAGCGAGTACGGGCGAGATGGAGACCTGTCTGCGCGGCGGCGGCGGGAGCGTGCGTGCCTCGGGCATGATCGACTCTTTGCGCACGGGCAGTGGGGGCGGGTTGGGTGAGCGCTTCTCGGTGTCCGTCGATCCTTGGCGGCGCGGCGGGAGGAGCGGGGGCGGGCCGGCACCGGGGGTGTCGAGCGCGGGCGTGTTGTGCAGGAGACTGTGCGGCGGGATCTCTACCTGCGGGCGTGGCGCGGGCGGCTTTGGCGACGGCGGCGGCGGCGGCTTGCGCGAGACGAGCGCCTCGAGCGACGGCTGGTGCGTCAGCGCCTCGAGTGACGGCTCTGCGGGCAGGAGCTCCTGCTGCCGGCGCGGCGGCGGCGGCTTGGGCTTTGCCGGCGCATCGAGCGCGATCAGCGGCACCGCGAGCGGCGGCGGCGGTGCGCCATCGGCCTTGGATGTATGCGCGCCGCGGGGCGCGGGCGGCGGCGGCGGCGGCGGCTTGCGGCGCGCGCTCTCGGCGAGCTCGTCGTCGAGCGCGCCGGGCGCGAGGCGGACGTTGCCCGCGCGGTATGGCAGCGGCGACGTCCCGCGCGCGCCGCCGCCGTCGTGCGCGAGCTCCTCAAACTTGGAGCGCAGGCTGGACACGCCTGCGCGCAGGCTGTCCTTGAGATCGCTGGGCGAGGACATCGGGCAGAGATGCGGCCGGGCGCCTGTCGTCATCGCCGCTTAGCTTACCGCATACATCGGACATGCCGCCGCGGCTGAACAAGCGCCAGCAGCGCGAGCTCGAGGAGCTCGAGGCGCTTGGGCGCGCGGGGCCTGCTGCGCCGAACGACAACGGCGCCGGGGAGGAGGAGGAGGAGGACGTCCCTGCGCCCGCCGCCGGGGGGTTCGCCGCCGTACGTCCCGATCGCGCGCATACACCCGGCTTTACTGATACGCACTCTGCAGCTCATGGCGGCCGATGCGTCCGACGACGCGTCCGACGACGCCGACGCGCCCGCGACGCCGAGCAAGGCCTCGAAGAACAAGAAGGTGCGCCCCTCCCCCCCTACACCCATGCACATCCTGACGATTGCACAAGAAAAAGAAAAAGAAGCCTGCCGCACCTCCAGCAGCAGCAGCCCCTCCACCCGCAGCAGCCGCTCCTCCACCCGCGGCGGCTGATCCAGCAGTGCCCACGATCGACCCTGCGCAGTCCAAGAAGGACAAGAAAGCCCGCCAGCGCGCCAAAAAGGCCGCGGTCGCGGCCGACGACGTCGACGAGGTCGACCGCGCGCTCGCCGAGCTCTCGCTCAAGTACCCCGCCCTCAAGAAGCCGGACGACGGCGCAAACGCGCCCGTCCCGCTCAGCGCGTCCGCGCGCACGCTCGCGGGCCTGCTCGCCGTGCAGCCGCAGCACCTCGACGCAGCGGCGGAGCTACGCAAGTTCTTCGGCGCGCGCGTCGTCGGCGCGTCAGGGCCCCCGTCCAAACGCACGCCCGCGAGCGCGAGCGCGCGCGTCGTGCTCGCGCGGCCCAAGCCCGAGTGGTGGCCCGCGCGCGCGCGCGAGGGCCTCGCGCTCCGCGCGCTGACGCCCGAGGAGGTAGCGGAGCTGCGCGCGCGGCGCGGCTGGGACGTGGAGGACGGCGGCGGCGAGCGCTGGTGGACGGTCGAGTACAGTCGCAAGTACAAGGCCGTCACGCGCGCGTTCATGCAGACGGTCATGTCCGGCGGTCAGTCCCGCTGCGTGAGCGCGGGCGGCGGCGGCTGACGAGATAATGGCAGACCCGGAGGGCTTCTGGCGCCTCCTGCAGAGCCTCGTGTACCACGCGGACACGCTCCTGCAGCTCGCGGAGGGCTACCGCTACCGCGAGGAGCACGCGACCGCGACGGACTTCGTCGAGCGCGCGCTCTTCGCGTACGAGCGCGCGTTCGTCGGCGCGTTCAACCTCTCCGCGGGCGTGCACCGCCTCGACTTCGACCGCGCCGAGAACCGCGCGCTCTTCCTCGCGCTGCACCGGATCATCATCGATCTCGCACGGCGCGGGTGCTTCCGCACCGCGTTCGAGCACGCGCGCCTCCTCCTCGCGCTCGACCCCGCCGGCGACCCGCACGGCGCGCTCCTCCACCTCGACTTCCTCGCGCCCAAGGCCGGCATGGGCGCGTGGGCGCTCCAGCTCTTCGACGTGCGCGCGCCCCCCGGCGCGATGGACGCCGCCGCGCTCCCCGGCTGGGCATATGCGCGCGCGCTCGTGCTCCGCCAGCAGGAGGACGCCGCGAAGGACACGCTCCACGAGGCAAGCTCGAAGGCGCTCCAAGAGGCGGTGCGCGTGTTCCCGACGGTCGTGCCCCTCCTCGCGGACAAGGCGGACATCACGCTGCCGGACGGCTGCCGCTCGCACCCCGCCTTCCGGATCTACACGGACGCGGCCGACTTCTCCAAGCCGTCCGACGGCGTCCTGCACCTCCTCTCGCACCTCTACGCACAGCGCTCCGGCCCGCTCTGGAAGGCGCCCGCGCTCGGGCCGTGGCTGAGCGCGGCCGTCGCCGCCGCGCTCCCCGCGCTCCCGCGCAGCGCGACGAGCACGCATCCACGCTTCGGGCCGCTCTTCGACGCGCACCCCTTGCTCGCCGCGTCCGTGTACCGGCACGCGGCGGTGCAGGAGAGCGGCTTCCGCGCGCTCCTCGCGTTCGTCCCGCGCGCGGCGGCCGGCGCGACCGCGTTCGCGGGCGACCCGCTCCCGCCCGCGTCCGCGGTGAGCTCGTACGGCGACGCGGCGTTCTTCGCGGGCGCGGACGACGCCGCGCTGCTCGGCCGGCAGAACGCGCGCGCGCTCGAGGAGCTCGTGCCCGACCCCGGCGTGCGCGCCGCGCTCGAGCGCATGTGGGCGGCCGACCCCGCGCACGCGGCGCGCGTGCCCGGCGGGCTCGCGCATCTCGTGCGCGCGCTCGATGCGATGGGCGACGGCGCGCTTGAGCAGCTGCTCATCCAGGTCGTCGAGCATGAGGCTGCGCAGGGCGAGGGCGACATGCCCGGCGGGATGCCGGGCGGCGCGGAGTGGGAGGTCGACTTTGGCGCGCTTCCGCCGGGGGAGGGCGAGGCACTGGGGGAGGACGAGGAGTGGGAGGAGGAGGACGGCGACGGCGACGGCGAACCGGCGATGCCTGTGCGGCTCATGCGGAACGTCATGAACCGCTTCTGGGGAGGCACGGGCGAGGCGGACGCGTCGGACGACGAAGAAGATGAAGACGAAGAAGAGGAAGGTGGAGTTGTAAATGCGTAGATGGTGTATGAATATGATGCTCGTCGACGTGTTCGTGTCCCATGATACAGCTACTCAGCATAAAGCTGTTATTTAAGCACCGCAAACCACTATAATGTCTCGGCCGCCACTTCAATCTCTGTAGTTTGACCAAGGACTGGAGTCATCCAGCTGGATCTCATCAAGTTCGTGCACTGTCGAGCTTTTAGATTATGATCGAGTAGGTGACATTGACGCACTTACTTAGCTGCTCGTGTCGAGTCGCTTGGAGGTTCCTCAGGTTGAGGCACACCGCATCCAGCTGCTCAGGAGCCATTTTGTCCACTATCTCCTGCATCGTGTTCTGTCGTGTCACGTCTGGCCTACGTTCTGCTACGTACTGCCCTTCATACATCCAGCACGCATCCCGATGGGCTGCGCCGGGCCAGCTCCACGCCCGCTTCTGGCATCTGCGAGAACAGTACTGCACGGTCTTGCACCCCCGCACACCCGAAACTGGATGTCACGATTTGCAAAGCTGGCGATGCATGACGGACCGTTGCAGGAGTGGTCCCAGTTTTCAGCAAAAGCATGCTTTTCAAGTTGTAACCATGGTGCACTCTGTGCAAGCCGCCGCCTCTCAGCGAGTTCCAGAGCCAGCGTGGGTAGAGTTGTAGTGTCAATCTCGTTATTGAGTGAGATAAAACGTCCTGCCAGAAGACCTAATACATTCTGCAGCTGGTCGAGCATGTCGGGATGACCATCATCGGTGGGAGGGAAGCGGCCAGCTGCTTCAACAAATCTGCACCACGTTGTACACACTTACTGAGCTGTCAGGCCTAGATGCTTTGCACTCTCTACCCACAGCAAAAATTCGGCATCGGTGAGCTGGTGCCATACGTGGCCAACGAAGAGCACGAGCACGTCCTGGCGACGGTCAAGCTTTGGCCTTTCCGATTGAGAAGACTGTCCGTCATCGGCGTGTGCCAGCCATTCCGTCAACGTGCGATTCATGTGGACCAGAATAATAGGTGTTTTGAGCAGGCCACGGATCGTGTAGGATGGTACTGCGTCATAGATGTGGCAAAGTAGCAGAAACATCTCGGCTGCTCCCTTAATCCTCCCCTGGAACCGATCGAGATGAAGCCATGTACCGAGAGCATGGAAAGACACGATTGCGCCCTCGGGCAATATCTCGTGTAACATCGGCCATTTCGAGTTTCGTCATCTCCTCGGAAAGTCAGGTATGCCGAATATCTTTGTGAACATGCACGTCATGTTATGAACAATCCTCCCGAGTATGTGAGGCCTAGAGGATCTTCCCATCAATAGAGAACTATGAGGGACTGTCCGTAGGATCTCCGGACCATCTTCGCAGCGACATGGCGTCCGACGCAGTTGACGCCATTGCTCGACCGTACGGCTGGCAGTCAAAAAGCGCATAGTTTTCCGCAACAGGGATCGGTTCTGCGTTGGCAGTAGCTGCCCATACTCAAGTCTTTCGGCCTTACTGCCCAGCGCTGTTATCACAACTTCATAGCAAGACAAGAGCAGTGCTGTGCATCCGCGCGGTACCGTCGGAGGCTCCCCTAGTGCGAACATGATGACCTTGACTGCATGATCGAAGGTAGGTCGTTGAGAGCGTGTGCGTCCATCTGACATGATGTGCGGAGCTAAACGCCCCTCGCGGCGACGAAGTATGCCGATCCCAGTGTGATGACGGTGAAGGAAAAAGGACAAGTAGCAGCCGGCCCCGGGTACAAAATTCACTCGAGGTATGTTTGAAGAGATGGCCAATTGTGCGTCCATGGTGTTACAGTATATAGTCTCTGCAAATGAATAGGGTATAGATACGTTGCTACCAGTCTGTAAATCCCGCAATGCGTCCGTCCCATGCCCACCAAATCGCCTCGTCCTCCTCAACCGCTGGTGGCGAGTGATTCATGTAGTCCCTCCCCACGGAAGCAGACCCGAACACCACCCGTACAACATCTGACAATACACCCTTCCGACCGGCAAGCGCAGCGTCGAGTGCAATACCTTCCCGCATGCGAGGTGCCCAGGCGGGGTGCATAAACCGCCGTGGCGCACGAATGAGAACGTGTGCACGGGTTGGTGCGAGCTCGGTGCTCAGCGATTCTAGACCGGCTAAATGACGTGCGAAGGTGCGGATGGCGGCCGAGGCGGCAGTGGGAGACAGGGGGAGGCTCATGTGTGCAGGCGACGAGGAGGACTGGGAAGATTGCGGAACAGTCGCCTGGGAGGAAGGCGGAGAAGTAGCCCGGGAAGAAGGAGGTCCAGAGATAGCAGGCGTGTCGACTTCAGGGTCGACATCGGATACGTCGGCACTCAGGCCCTCTTCCTCGTCCTCACTTTCCTCGTCCTCGTCCTCACTTTCCTCGTCCTCACTTCCCTCGTCATCGTCATCGTCATCTTCGCTCTCCTCTCCCACCTCGCTCACCCCCTTATCCTCACGCTGACCCCACACACGCACCTCCAGGCCGTCCATCACCAGGAAAACGCGTGCCTTGGGCGCCAGCGGGCTCACACCAAACAGAATGGCCACATGTGCACGTGCACGCTCATCCGATGGATGATCACCCGCAGTACGAGCAAGTGCGTTCGCCAGTGCGGCAAATGTTGAGGGCAGATGTGAGGTGAGCGCATCCAGGGCGTCGACGAGTGCGGCGCGTGCTTTGCCTGCCTTGCTCACGTCGGCCTCTGCCTCGCGCTCACCCTGTATTTTTCGAGTGAGCTGAGGGACTGGTCTGGTGGCTTTGATTGGATCTAGTGACATGTAGAAGAGAGGAAGCGTGCGTACAGCGGGATCTGACCCTTGAGGAAGAGGAGGTGGCCGAGGAGCGCAGATGTGAGTACCGCGGCGAGCTCGGCACTTGTGCCGGGCGTGACATCGAGCGTGAGCGACTCTTCTTTTGCATCTGGCTCCGACATCACGGCCAGATGAAGGCGGGAAAAAACAAGAGGGAAGGTGTCGCGTGTGCCGAGTGGAGCGAAGGGTCGCGCTCACACGTGATCGCGTTCGGAGCAAACTCTCGAGTCTCGACTGGAAGTACTTATGGATTCGCGCGGCGTGGAAGTCACAAGGCAGAGAGGAGGAGCAAGCGCGAAAGATACGATTAGAGTTGCGAATACAATACATAGCCAAACGGGAGACAGAGACGAGATGAGATGAGTCGGGAACGGAGAGGAGGTCAAAACACAAAGGCCAGGAAACGTGAACACCGAGAATTAGGGTATAATAAGGTAGAGAGGAGAGCTCGCGTCGATGTCCTACTCCTCGTCCTCAGAGATGGCAGACAGGGCCGCGCCGTAGCGCTGGGTCGAAGCGACCGACGTAACTGCAGACGCCTCTTCGGCGCGGAACTGGCTCCACGAGAAGGAAGAGAAGGCGCTCGACATCATCAATGACCTGATGATCATAGTTAGCGATAGATCAGGCAAGAGCAGGGGACGCGGCAACTCACGAGGTAGACTCGGACTCGAAGGAAGAAGAAAGACCGGAACAGACCTCGGAGCTCACGAGGCGCTGATGCTCCCGAGCCGAGACCAGGAGCATCGGCGGCTCATCCAAGTCACAGTCGAAGTCGATATCGGCCAGCTGGAGGAGCATCTGCCGGGTAAGGAACTCGCCGGTGTGCATCAAGCAGGTGTAGTCATCTCCAGGTTGGTCGAAGATGGCATGCGGGCTCGAAGGCGAAGTGATGATGATCTCAGGGATGATCGATGTGACACAAACGTCGCGGAGGTCGCTCCAGGTGAACGAGGAAGAGATCGAGGAGATCATCGCAGTGAATGAATCCGTGGTGTCCGAAGAGGCAAGAGCAGCAGCAAGGTTGGGCAGTGCGAATGAGGCGGGCAAAATGGACGAGATGCTGTGACCGGTACGTCAGAGGATGAAACACTATGACGGAACATGGATGAATCACGCACCAATAGGGCTCGTTCTTCGAGGACAAGGTCGGAAGAACGTCGCCAGACTCGGCAGTTGGCAGGTGTGTAGAGTAAATCCAGAGCCGCCGAAGAGGTGAGGGCGAAGGACGTCGCATGAACGTCGCAGATGATAGAGCTAAGCGAAGAACTGGTGCTGAACGTAGTCGGGAGTGTGTTCTCCTCGACGAGGACCATGACACAAGGAGTGTTCGCGGCGACAGAAACGGGAAGGTCACTAGGGACATCCGAAGGAGTGGGCACGTCGACTGCATCGGCTGCCTGGTTAGTACGGAGTGCGCGACTGAACGTCCGAGCGAAGAATGTCGAAGTCGCGGCAGCGGCGGAAACGAAGGAGGTCTTGAGAGAGAGGGCGAAGGCCGTGTTGGTCAAATGACTAGTGGGGAAGACCGTGAGGGCCACGAGTGCACCGACCAGAGACTAATTAGTGCTTGACCTAGGGGGCGGGCGGTGCACAGGATCCACCGATCCACCTCCTAAACGCGCTTGAACACGATCGGAAGCGTGGTCGAAGGAGACATGAGGTATGCATCCAGGCTCCTCTGTATCAATCGGGTCTCAGATCAGGTTGTAGAGGGTAGGCGTTGGCGACGAGGAGTCCGAGCAGGAGGAGCAGACGTCATCACTGCATCACAACTGCTCGACTCGGGGTCACGGAGTCCTTGCCCTCCAACTTCTCCCTCGGCGCGTCCGTCATGCCTCCCAGGGGCATTGCTCGCGGTCAGCCACCGTCTTTCGATCGCGCCACGAAAGCTATAATTCTCGCGCTCGGAAGTCCCCCGGAGGTGCCCATCGGCTGCGTGACTCTCCTCAATATCTGCTATCGCGTCGTCCTTGAGACGTTTCGCGTCATGACACAAAACCGTCATCACCAGGCGAGGCCGGCATTGCCGATACAGCAGAGCCGGCCCTTCCTGGCCAAGACGATGCGCTTTTTGACCACCAGCCGTACTGGAGAGCAATGGCGTGCGCTGGGAGAGGCATTCTCGCCTGATACGTGTTGCTGCATCCACGGGCCTGGTCTCCTGCGGACTATCTCCCATGATAAAATCCTTTTGGCAGACGAGAGCAACACGTTCTATAACCTGGTACACCAGATGGCTTATCTCTTCACTCATTACTTTCCCCCTCCAATCTGGTGTCCACGTACCAGCACAGTATGGCCCACGGTGGCCGAAATCTTTCCGGATGGCGCAGTCCTCTCCTTACATGCTCTTGGAACCTGGCTTTATCTTGGCGATTCAGAAGATAAGGTTCAGACGGAGATACTTGGCCTGATCTGTAGAGTGTACGAGTTCATGTGATGAAGACACCCGTGATTCTTGCTTGTCTGGTTTGCATACAGGACCAGTGGACAGACAAGATCAACTCCAAAAGCCGCGAACAACTCAGGAAGCGCTCGATAGATCGTCATCAGCAGGTCATGCAGATGTTTGGATGGATAGCGTGGCACTTCTTTACCCTTGATGAGTTCAAGCTCTGGCTACAGGGCAGTTCTAATCTGGGTTGAAACGAAGAAAAGGTGTTCTTGACGCTGTGTAAATGTGTGCAGGCGATCCGGAAGCATCATCCACGACAAGGATCAAGTGAGGACGCCCTCGAACAGATGGAGGGCTTGCTTCTGCGTCTTATGGGCAAAATATTGCTGGTATTCCCTGGACTAGGATACGGGCAGCCGCTCCCATGTGTCGATGATGCCATAGCACTACATCACAAATAGACCCACAGGCCGCACACTAGACTTAACCGCTACGCCTTCAACAAGAATCTGGAGCGATGCTGCAACGGACCAACATGTGTCGTAACATATGCCCGCCAAGATATCGATTTCAGGACGTGCGGACAGTGCAAATCGGTACAGTATTGCTCGCGCAGCTGTCAAAAGAAGGCTTGGAGTTGGCCGGGCGGGGCGCATCGAGAAGTCTGCTGGATGTACGAAATGTACCACAAGGGGAAGAATCACCCTGGATACGATAGTCAGAAGGCGATCAATAAGACCCCTGTTTCTATCACATCCGAGCAGTTGAATGCCGTTTGTACAAATCTGGAGAACCTCCAAGCGGCTCGCCACGAGCAGCTCGGTACGTATCTCCATGTTTGTAGTCTATCCGATGTCTAATCCTTTACAGTCCGCGAGCTAGACGAGATTAATGTGGACAATGCCAGCCCATGGTCAGCCGGCGAATGGTCGATCGCGCTGAGGGACAACGGAGGACAACCTGAGCACATCAAAGCTTCCGCATGATATATAATGAAGCATGTATGAGCAATTTGTACAATGTTAAGAGGGGGAGCGTGGGCATAGCAGCATGAGCCGTGTGACGGACTTGCACACACTCAGCCCGACTTCTTGACCAAATCTTCCTCCCCTTCCCACTGCTGATCCTCACCACTGAAGTAAGATCTGGATAGACACATAAGCGAGATGCCACGCAATGCGAGGACCACCACAACTTACGGGGGAAGGTCCAAAGCTGGCGGTGGTGCGCTGGCATCGAAGTGCCCGATGCCGGAGTTGATGTTGATGGGGATCTTCCATGTGAGGTTGTTCCCGAGTCCGGGAAATGGAACTTCAATAGCGAGTTCGTACTGTTGAGGTAATTTCAGTACGGGGCGATAGCCAGCACCGAAAACACTGCCTTACTGAGGCTCGGATGATACCAATGTCGGTCGTGGGTGAGCAGTTGAGCCTGATGGCAGTGTCGAAGCGGACCTGGCGTTTCCACCTGCCCAACTTCTCCGCACCCTTTGCGTCCCCGTCTTCCGGGATCCACACCGGGTCATCATGTGTTGTCCGCAGAGATCTCCGCGCTTCGTTAGTGGAGAGGCCGAAACCTCCTAAGAACATGAGATCCTCATCGACCGCGGCTTCGTTTCCTTCGGCCTGGAGATGAACCTTTCGCACGAGCTGGACTTTGACCGCCGGCGCCCCGCTGGGTGGTGCGGGAAAGATAGGAGCGGCGGACTCGGCAGACAGTGTGTCAAGAGTAGCCTCTGACTTGGTCGAGGGTTTCGTGATTGTCGTCACCACAAGCGAGACTGGAAGGGAAACACCGACGGGGAACGATTGGAGGGCGGGGCACTGGAACTGCAGAAAGGGTCAGCACATGAGTTATGTGGGTGGAACGGTCGACTTACCTGCGCCCGAACACGAGAATAGTCGCCCCAGATGCCCTTACGGATCGCGCTAGTTTTCTCTGTTGACGTCCATGAGCCCTCCCAGTTCTGGGCCAGCTGAGAGGCATGCATGGCCTGCTCCTCGGTCGCCGTGGGTAGGAGCGGGAACATCTGCTTCGAGCGCCGGTTGAACCGCAGGAGACCGGGCCGGTCGGCGACAGCCTCGATTCTATATGTTATGGTGGCGCTGTGTC
>LCTX01000919.1:0-16153 GCA_002233555.1 Limonomyces culmigenus | reverse complement strand
CTATAGGAATATAGACACGTAAGGGTGTCGTCACACGATCAATCTTGCCATCACTGACCGTAGTAAATCCGAAAGCCTCCGGCCCAGCCTTCGCCATCTTACGTTCATCCTTCTCAAAGGTTGATCCGTAGCGACACCAAGCATCCTTAAGCTCCTCCCAGTATCTGCGCGAAGTCTTTAACTCCTTAGGCCCCATCCCACCCTGTCGACACCAGTCCGATACGCGTAACCATGCGCATGGACGCAGCATCCTCTACTGGTTCCTCTCCTTCGGCGTACGAGTTCGCCGTACCTCTAGAATGTAAAGAGCAAGCAAAAGTGAGTACACAAGCCTAGTTTACTTGTATATGCTTACTTATGACCTTCTTGAAGACGTCGTTCAAAGACCCTGCACGTCGTTATAAAAGAACCGGGTCGTATTCATCCTCAAACACATCCTCTTCCGGGCCAAGCCTCTGCGCACGGCTACGCCTCACTATCCCACGACCTAGATCAACGTGCGGAGTCGCAGAGGCTGATATTCATCCCACCGGTTGCTTCACCCCCACTTCTCCGGTCTACAGCACCCTTCGCTCGCTCGCTGATACCGATAAGACCGCCCGTCGCATACGGCGCCTCCCCATCCCACACTTCCTTCTCCCTGATTATTCTCGCGCCTCCAGTCCTACTGGATATACGGATAGTGCCACGAGCTCGCCGACATGTCCTACTAGCGCATTATCCTCCATCCCCTTTATCTCCCGCACCGTCTCGTTCGACGAACCCGAACCAAGACTACCTGTGATCGCGCGCGCCCAATCTGGTCATGCGCGCTGCGCATCGCTCTCGCAACTTGGCCCTGCGCCACCCTTCAAACGGACACAAGGATTGCGTCCCGCGACAACGCCTTCCTCGCCTAGAGCAGGCGTCCCTGAGGCGGGCAGTGATACAGGCATGGATCCCATTCTCGCTGCTGCCGAAGACGCTTCTCGCTTGCGCACAAACTGCGTGTGCTCCATGTGCAAGCGTGTTGGAGCAAACTTCCCTCGTTCAGCCAAGACGGGCGAGGTGTGGTGCTCGCGCGAGTGTCGAATCGCCGCTCGCGAGAAGGCCAGAGGTTCATCCGTGGCGATTGGGGTACAGCCTATGCTCGTTTAGAGGGATTTGTGCATCTGTTTTATTGGCTTATTGTTCAGTCTTGGACATGTATAGATAGCGCTCATACACATTGTAGCAACCACGCATATGTCATTTATCAATCAGTCCGATCTTAGTGGGAATAAACAGTCCAGAGTCGAATGAGAGCAGGACATCGACCACTCTTATGTTTAGGTATTGTTGATACAATATACATCTATAGAATAACGCGACAGCCAACAGCTGAATCACACGCGGAGGAACAGTCTGGACGAGGACTAAACGAAAGTGGGAGGTGACAAACAAAGTCCGAAAGGAGTGGCCCACAAGACATGTAAAGGAGTGACAAATCACTTAACGCGGGACAGGGAGCGCGAGGAGAACAGCTTCCGCCATGATGCTGAGAACGAAGGCGATAGCTGCGCTACGCACGACGATCTCCCACTGTGCACGGGTAACCACAGGGTTGAGCACGGGGGTGAGGGGACTGCCAAACGCAGGCACGGAGAGCATTTCTCGCATGCGAGCAGACATCGCCAACGCTTCCTTTTCACTCGACATCACTGGCAGATTCCGCAGGGTAGGACCTCCGGCAGGGTAAACGGCTGAAAGATCCCTTGGCGCAAGCGAGGACGCGAGAGAGGACGTCATGGCGGACGACGAAGAGAAGCGACGAGCGCTTGGGGCGAAGCCATGCTGAGCAATATTTTGAGGCATACTATCCGTGATAGAAACCCGCTTGGCCGCGTCTACTTGCTGATGAGTGTCTCGTCGTGGGAGCCCTTCAAAATCGAAGGGGAGCGGAGCTTCCATCTGCGGCGACGAGTGGTTCTCCACATCGGGCGAGGCCGTGACCAGGGGTAAGGTGTATGGCCGTATGAAGGATGCGGTCTGGAACCGCGGGCCTGGCGAGATGCTTGGGTGTTCGGCATCTGCGTTCCGCTTGAGGTTCTGCATAATAGACACTGCCACCGGAATCGCCACAATCTGGGGAATCTGAGATAGGCCATCCACGGGTTCCAGCATCTCGTCATAGTACGCCTCGGAGATCTCGATGGGAGGTAATTCGCCGGAGAAGGCCGATTCCGAAGAATCGTTGGAGTATGTGGAGAAACGGGACGATTGTGAATGCAAGCCGCCGTAGGCTAACGAGACACCAATGGCTGGTGCATGGCTTGAATCGGGAGAAAGTGAAAGAACGGATGAGTGGTGGCGGGCTTGATCGGATGCTTGCGATGATCGAATATCCGGTGGGAAGCGGGGATGGGTAGGTGAGATGGGCGAGGGAAGGGTGGAGAACGTCGAGAATGAGTCTCTATGGACCAGAGCCGGCAGCGCATATACGCCCGGGACGTCGTCAACTTGGGTGATTGGAGGAAGGGTAGGGCGGTAACGGCAGGATAATGCCAGCTTCGCTGACCGGACCAACGCAGGTGGTGGGGGAGCAAGGGTGTCGACAGAGGCAGAAGGTGTCAGGTCGTAATCCGGAAGGCGGAACTCAGAGAATGGGGTCACCATCTTTTCATGCGTGGCTTGGATTTCAAATTTCCTGAGCTGTCGCGCATCCCCGAAGATCCAGATCATTAAGCAAACCCCATTCCATGCCGCAACGATGACAATAAGCCCGAGGAGGATACCCGGCATAGTCGCCAATCGTTCCCAGCGGTTGGTATGGTGTTCAAAGTTGAGGGCCAGTGGTGCTACTGTGCCGACTAGGATCATCGCAGTGCCACCTATCAGACCACAGATGGCCCGTCCATTGCCAACGCTGCGGATCATATTAGCATCGGGGTCCTGGTTTCGCAGACGAAGTGTCGCAGACGAGACGTACTTGGTGTAGGCAGCTACCACACAGTGATCCAGAGCAACCTTCAAGCGTGAGTGGGCGATGAGAGACAGTTCGGTGAACACAGCCGGATGAGGATGTGGCCCATATTGACTTGTCCATATCCCTTGCCGATTATGACACGAGGCTAAAGGGTCGAGGACATCCGGAGGTGCCTCGAGTTCGTACTCGGCTCCTGGGATGAGGAATATGTGCTGTGCCCTCGAGAAGAAGGACGCAAGGGCAGGTGAGGTCGGGGAAGCTCCCTGTACACGATAGTCTCCTGTCGACGTCTTGGAAGAACGCTTGTTACGGCCCTTGAAGTCTGAAGACCAGGCATCGTAAAGCCGAGTGTACTCTTTCAGCCAGAGGACAAAGTAGAGGTATTCGGGATGTCCTGCGACGAAGAGCATGTGTTGCCTACGATGACTGTCAGTGATGCAATAGAGGCGAGACGTTATTCGCTACGCACTCAAAGTCACGGAGGCTGAGGGGTGGCTTATGATTGTTTGACAGTACATCTTCCAGCTTCACAGAAAATATGGGTGTCACTGTTCTAGCGGTTAGCCAAGGTGATAAATGGACCGCAGACAGCCACCAAATCACCTCCACACGATCTGACCTTCCCTACAGCTGGCGGAGGCGAGCAAAGACGGGTCTATATCATCCTCCCATCAGACTGGACCCAGCTTCGCCTAACCCGATAGAATCACGTACGGGAAGTGCCCGCAATGCACGAAAGGACAGCCGGAACGACTCCGCGGGCTGGGTGCAGGTGGAACATGAGGTCGCCATACCGCACAGACAGGTGCAGGAGGACAAGAGTCGCCAGTCGATTCCCGCGCCGGTAAAGCCATGTTTGAATGGAAGGGTCAACGTCAAAGTGCCGCGCAATTACAGCCGTATTCGGCAGACGAGAGAGCTCGCGCGCTTCTTTCCAGGCTTCTGTTCGGAGTGTGGCAGAGCGCGGAAAAACCTGCAAAGATAGATGAAAGATGTAATGAAATGGGTGAAATATATGACACATAGTGAGCGTAATATCAGTCGTCATCCATCTCGTCCTCCTCGTTGAGGTCATCATCTGAGAAGAACATCTCATCGCCATCACCCTCGCCGAGCATCTCAAACATGTCATCGTCGTCGTCCGTCTCGCCATCGCTCATCTCGAAGTAATCAAACTTGTCGAGGTTCGCACGGAGCCACTCTTCTTCCTCTTCTTCCAGCGGCGAATCTTCGTCGAGCCATAGCTCTTTGAGTGGCACGCCCATGTCCTTCCGGCGTTGTACGAAGAATTTGACCTGAGTGCCGCTGAGACCACTCGCATAGAAACTCTCAAGCTTCGGCAAGAATGGAACCGGCTGTACAGCGACAGCGGCCGACGAGTCACTGCTGTGCGCAGGATGTGTGGCTGCCGCAGTCCACACGGACTCTGGAGGTGACGGTATGACAAATTCATCATCTTCGCAGATAGACATGCGCTCAGCTCCAGGGATGTTGGTCAGCAGTTTGAACCAGACAGAGTCTATATGACAATGTCAAGCTGGAACTCTATGAGGCTAGGTCGAGATAGAACTGACCGCAATATGTAAAATCGAGACTGATCAACCGTAGATTTGTCTTCATGCGGTGCATCATCGATATTATGGTTTGCACGTCGCATGAAAGAGATCTCATGCGAAAGGCGTTGATAGTGGAGGAGAAGTCTGCCTGGGTTAGTGCTTTTGCAAATGGCGTGAAATCCCCGTCTTCGTAGTCAATTGTCAGATCGGCAAGCCGCGGTAGGTTCAGCGTCTCAATGAGAGCGGCAGCATAATCTGATGTATGGTAGGCCAGGTTGAGGTGGTGCAACTCGGGTAAGGTGATGGATGTCATGGAGGCCGTTCCATCCTCCTCATGCGCCGATGCTCGGATATCCTCTGCGGTGAAGGACTCCAGCCATTCCGAGCGAGAGGAACCAGCGGGACCACTCGCGCACAAGCTTAACCTCCGAAGCCGAGGCGATCTTTTCAATAACGTCGAAAAGTCCTCGAATGAAGGTCGGACATCAAGGGTGTGGTAGGCAAGCTCGAGCTCGACGAGATCATGTAGGTGATTTGACACCTGCTTCCAGTCAACATGTACACCCCAGAGCGCGAGCTCTCTGAGTTGGGGCATGTTCCCCGAGAAGAGGGTAAGTCCAAGATCGCGAAGATCCTCCGGCATAAAGGCCTCGTCTGTCTCCGGCATGTCGTCGTGATGGTACAGGCGGAGTTGCTCTAGCATAGGTGCCGCAGGTAGCTTTGACAACTGCTGGAGAGCTGGATACATATACGTGTAGTCGTGGACGGAGATCTCGAGTGACTTCCAACGGTGGACGTGGTGGACGACCAAGTCGAGCGCTTTGACGAAGTTTTCGAGGGACATGAAGTCCTCGTCGTCCTCGTTGTTTTCTGGGTGTTCAGGGTCGAAGAAGCCTCCGATCTCATCTGTGTCCAGGTTGATATCTAGGGCTGCTCCCACGGAGCGGGTGAGGTACGCCTCTGCTTGAGTGAAGGGAGGGCGGAGGTTTATAGTGGCCCATAAGGTTGGACTTGCTATCGCAGCATCTATGTTTACCGAACCTTCAGAAAAGGCTGACAAGGATATGGCTCAGACGCACCCCTCCATTTTTTGCAGACGTGTGAGACCTGTACCTCGAACGGGAGCACAGGAGCAAGTGGGGTTGCGGACTCAATTTCGTCCTCCTCAACCACCTCCATTTCTTGATCTGTGGCCTTGGCTCGCTTGATCAACGCGACGCCGTCTTCTCCTTCAGCTTCGTCGTCAGTCTCCCACTCTTCCTCGGACGCTTCGCCGTCGTCTTCCGCTTCATCGCGCTGTCCAACCTCGAAGATGTAGGCCAGCAGTTCGTCAGGAAGCTCATTGATAGGGCAGCCCTGAGCTAAAGGCTCTTGTAGAGTACTAGGTGCGCGCATCTCTCGAGTCAAGCACAGAGGTCAAGAGAAAAGCAGCTGTCGCGATCACGTGAACGACGCGCCGAAGAAAGCGATCAAACGGCACTTACAAGTGTCGACTGCGCTCGATGCGTTCGCATCACGGATCATCAGCTGAATCCCACTGGAGAAGAAGGCCACGACGTGCAGAATAGATATTACGGATTAAGTATTAACATTAACATAGGATAGTAAAGTGCGCATGGTCATGTACTGCATGATCCGGTACAGTTTCTATGGCGAGTATCTCATGCCTCGAAGAATGAGGGGAGCTCGTAGAGGGCGCCGTATACGTTGATGCTGCACAAACACTAGTTAGTATCACCTAAGCTGGAAGGATGAAGATACACGTACTGCACGTTCGCAAGACGCCAGATCTTGTCGGCAAGGTGCTTGATCTCCTTGAGCAGAGACTCGAGCCCGTTCGAGTGGACGGATGGTAGCGCAAGGATAGCCTCGGACACCGCGGCGCTGTCACCCGCGTGCAGGAGTGCGACCATGAGGACGTCGAGAATCGCGTCACGCATGCGACCCCGCATGAGCACTGCCAGCGACGAGCCGCGGCGGAGATGCGTAAGCGCCCAGCGCTCAGCGAGCTCGACGCTCTCCTGCGGCGGGGCGGCGTCGACGTCGCTCGCGCAAGCGCAGACGTGAAGCGCCGCCGCGCGGCGTGCGGCTTGGAGCGCCGCAGCACGGGTCTTCCGCTCCCACCGCGCTTTCTCGCGCTCCGTGCCCGGGTTGGCCGCCGGGCGCCAGAGCATGCTCCCGGGCTTGGACGGCCCGAGCTCCCACGCGTCGCGCTTGACTCGGCTCAGCTCCGCCGGCTCGACCGCTGCAGGCACCGTCGGCACACATCCGCAGGTGGTGCACGCGGGGGCGCGTGCGAGCGCGAGCTGCCGGAAGAGCATGAGGTGCATGTACAGTGCGGTGAGATCCGCGCACGCCGCCCCGATCTCGTGCACCCGGGCGTGGTCAAGGTGGAGCGTTTCCGGGAAGACGAGCGTGAGATCTGCGACGGCCACGGAGTCGAAGACGAGGTGCACGACTGCCTTGAGCGCGGCGATGCGGAGCTGCGTGCTCCGGGTGCAGTCCAGGAAGCGGACCGTGGCGCCGGCGTGGATGGGCGCGTTTGCGGTGGCGAGCTGGTCGAGGGGCTCCCGCAGCCACACCCGCGTGCGTACAAGCGAGTCGCAGCCCTTGAAGCGCTCCTCAAACAGCCGGAGCTCAAACTCAGGGGACGTCTGCACGAGGTACGGTCGCAGAGTCTGCAGCTGGTGGTTGGCGATGTCCTATCAGAGTACAAGTCAGCCGGCAAGTCCCGAGATGAAGCGATAATGGGAAGCCCACCAGTTTCATTGTTTCGAGGACGGTGAAAAGGAGGCGCATCGCAACGACGGCGTCGGCATACGATCCTCCCGCTCCCGGCGCGCACTTCTGCGCGGCAGAGATCACTGCGTCTACCGCCTGGTCCCGCATCGGCGCACAGTGGCACTTGAGAGTCTCGCCGACGACACGGAACAGTCCGCTGGGGTCGAAAAGCTTGTGCTCAATCTCCTGCACAATCAGATCGGGATCTAGTGCGGCGTGGAGAGCGGCGGCCTGAGCTGCGTGCTGGACTGCCTGATGCCGAGCACCCACTGGCCCTGTCGTTGGCTCCTGCATGTACACGCCGGCGCACGCCGGCGGCAATGGCTGGATGATGTTGAGAAGCACGGCGAGGAGCTCGATCAAGAGGAGCTTGATCCGAGACGGCATGCGAACTGTGACGACCGGGTACTGGCGGGAAAAGGCGAACATCGGCTTGGACGGCGCGTTCTTTGACTCGCCGCAAGCGCACAGCAGCGTCGTCGGCTGATGGTCGTAGTCGAACGAGGCGCATGTGCATCCTGTTTCAAGCTCCTGAAGCAAGGCGGCCCAGTACGGCGAAGCGTCGAGCTTGCTTCTGCCCGATGTGGGACGGAACTGAAGCCCGGAGTCAAACAACAGGTCATGGCCTGGGAGAAGCCATGAGCGGGGAACGGAACACTCGGAAGCTCGGCGGAAGAGCACTCACGAAGCTGGGGGTTGCGTAAGATAGAGTCAAGCTCTAGATCCTTCAGCGTCGTCCGGTTGACAGGGGGTTGAAGAGACGGGACTGAGGGGCTGTCGGCGTTGAAGGCGAGGGGGCAGTAGGGGAAGAGGAGCCGGGCATGCTCTGGGCCGCACTCGACTGTCCGAGACAATCGTCGACGCCTACGGGGACTGGACTCGCTCTTGGTCCTCCTATGGGTGATGGGTGCGACTATTGAGTCTGTCCGAGGGCGCTTTGCACTCGAGGGGCTAGCCTTGCTCGACGACGCAGTGGAGGATTCTCCGAGCTTCCACTCGGACGGTCTGGCCGACCACGAGCCAGCAGCGGGTGTGGGCTCGGGGAGCACAGTAACGGTCTCAGGGGTCGCAGTCGCCAGTGGATGAGACGTGCCGCAGTTGGAAGACTGGTCAGGAGGTATGAACGTCATGGCTGAAGAAGAGGCAGCGGCGGCGGTGGGGGTGGTGGTGGTGAGTGCGTCGTCGACGGAGACGAGCTCGAGCTTGCGCTTGGGTCGGAGTGGTGGGGAGCGGAATGCGAATGACGGATCTGACATCGGTCGGCGGGCTCTCCTTATTAGCGACGGGGTCGAGGTACGGCGCGCACCAAACCCGGCCTCGTAGTTAACATGCGTTTAGCAGCCTCACGACGCAGGAAAGCGCGGATATATATTCATGCGCACCCTTCCGGCCCTTCTCCGGACGATGGCGTCCGCAACGTTGTCCGCCATCCGCCCAGTGGCCTTGCCTCGAGCCAGATGCATGTGGCCAAGGTGCCGTTCAATGTCTCACTGACCGTGTGCTTCCGCCTCACTCGGGGTTTGCGAAGTCCTGTCTCCCACGGTCTCCCCGATCACATTTTAGGCTGCACGGCCCGGCAAACTGTTATGACTACACCCCACACACACACAGACGGCGACCAGCTCTTGATGCCAACACAAGCTCGGCTCGTCCTGCCACTCACTCGGCGTTTACGAGAGCGGGTGTTCGTCGCCTCCGAGCTTGCTCTGAACAGATGCGGCGCCGCAGCTCGAGGCTAGAGGCCTTTTCTTGATCTTGATGGTCGATCCCGAAGTCTGTCGCGCAGTAACTTCGCCCAGAACGAGGCACCTCAGTGCTCTCTTCATACGAATTGCACTCTACACCACCATCTTCACACGCACGCCTCTCGCAGCAGCTAGCCAGGTCGAGTGGGTCTTTTGCCTCGTCTGAAAGGGCATGCTTGTGGCTCGAAGGAACGATGCGGGCTGACAAGTTCAATGAAAGTCTCTTCGATAATGGTGCTGAACTCAAAAGCGTCTGCGACTTGTGGCAGAGGGGCATCTCGCCGTTTCACTTCATCCTACCTTCGACCGTCTGCCCCCCTGGTCTCCGACCGCCTCCGGCCACCTTTACTCTCACAGTGATCTCGCTTTCAACGGGCCGCACTCCGCGAGGCCGAACATGACGATTTTGACCGAGTGATCTGTTCAAGCACGATCGGCTGCCCGGGCCGCATATTCGCTCGGCCGGATTGGTCGGCGGCGTGCCAACAGGCGTGTTCTCTAACGGCGCGTGTCCTCATTGCACGCGATATCTACAAGGATTCTTCCAGTCGAGAAATTGCGAATATAGTCCACTATTTGCCATGTGTGCGCCACGCCTCGTTGTGCTCATACATCGATCAGGTTCTCCCCTGCCGCCTTCGCCTTCTCGCCACCCTCCGTCTGCTTGCGCGTCGGCTTCCGCGCGTAGAACTCCTCGATGATCTTGGGGCTGATCCGGTTCAGCTGCTCCTTGGGGAAGATGCGCAGGAGCGACCACGCGAGGTCGAGCGAATCGAAGATCGTACGGCTCTCGTATGCACCTGTGGACGAGTACATGAGCGTTCAGAGTTTGGTGAAGAGGCTTGTGCACGTACCCTGGCCCACGAAATCGCGCTCGAACCGGTCCAGGAACTCGAGGGCAAGTTTGTCCTCCGATGACAAGGCCTCCTCACCGACGACGGCCTTCATCGAAGCCGCGTCACGACCAATCGCGTACTTAGCGTACTACAGCCCACACGTCAGCATCTGTCAATGCTATGATACCCACGCAACTCACAAGCTGGTTGGACACATCGCCGTGGTCCTTGCGAGTCAGCTTCTCGCCAATCGCGCTCTTCATGAGACGTGACAGCGACGGCAGAACATTGATGGGCGGGTAGATCTGACGGTTGTGCAGCTGGCGGTCGACGAAGATCTGGCCCTCGGTGATGTAACCCGTCAGATCAGGGATGGGATGGGTGATGTCTGCCACAATGTGATGCCGTCATCAGCAAGAGCAGTATAGGTAGAAGGACAATACACAAACCGTCGTTGGGCATGGTCAGGATGGGGATCTGGGTAATGGATCCGTTGCGGCCCTCTACACGGCCCGCGCGTTCGTAGATAGTCGACAAATCCGTGTACATGTAACCGGGGTATCCACGACGACCCGGCACTTCCTCGCGAGCGGCGGAGACCTGTATGATAGTGTCAGTGTATTGAATTCAGTTGCCGTAAGCGCCAGCCGTACCTCACGGAGAGCGTCGGCGTAAGAGGACATGTCCGTCAGGATGACGAGAACATGCTTCTCGAGCTGGTACGCGTAGTACTCGGCGGTCGTGAGCGCGAGACGGGGCGTGATGATACGCTCGATCGTCGGGTCCATCGCCAGGTTCATGAAGAGCGTGACACGGTCGAGCGAACCGTTCTCCTGGAAGTCCTGCTGGAAGAACCGGGCCGTCTCCCGGTTGACACCCATTGCACCAAACACAACGGAAAAGTTGTCCTCGTGGCCGTCAAGGACGTCTTTGGACGGGCCCCTGACGAGGCCAGCCTGCCGCACGATCTGCGCAGCGATCTAGGGAGCCGAGGACAAGTCAGACTCTGACAGCCAAAGATCCGACCCTCGCCCTTACCTCATTGTGGGGAAGACCGGCGGCAGAGAAGATAGGGATCTTCTGTCCACGCGCAATGGAGTTCATGGTGTCAATGGTGGAGATACCAGTCTGGATCATTTCTTCGGGGTAGATACGGGAGTAAGGGTTGATAGGAGATCCTGCAGTATGACATTAGTACATATATTAAAAGACTTGGGAAAGACTCTGACCGTTGATGTCGAGATAGTCCTCCGCGAACACCTTCGGGCCATTGTCAATCGGGTTCCCGGACCCGTTGAATATCCGACCAAGCATGTCCTCCGCAACCGGGAGCTTCATCGCACTGCCGGTGAACTCGACGTGCGTCGCCTTGACGTCCACGCCCGAGGTACCCTCGAAGACCTGAACGATCGCCTTCTTGCCCTGGACCTCCAGGACCTGTCCGCCACGCTTGGACCCATCCGGCAGCGTCAACGTAACGATCTCATTGTATGACGGGAACTAAGGGAAGATCCATTAGATTATGCGGTCCGCTCTGCCCACCGCAGGCGACGTGGGTACCTTGACGTTATCGAGGACGACTAGGGGGCTGTAACCGCAAGTCAATCTCATGTAGGTGGTAGAGCAGATACATCACGCACCCGTTGATGGCAGAGACAGTACGGTAGTCTACCGGCACGCATTCAGTACATCTAGCCCCTCAGTAACGCTCAACTCCTCTCACCAAGATGCGGCTGCACGCGGTACTCCTTGGTCACAGCTGCGGCGTTGATTTGCGCGAGCTCCTTGTCGCTCATGCGTGGAGAAGGCATGACGAGGACGTGTGTAGAGGAAGAGGAGTAATTAGGCCGGCAAGCGGCAGGGATCCGGAAGAGGTGAACGAACGAAAGAGGTGACTTCACGCATCCCTCCAATCGAAGTGTTCCCACGAATACGATCGATGATGTCACAAAAATGATAGTACAGTTACAAAATCAAAGCTCCCCTTTGAGAAGCTCTACTACTCGATCAGACATACGAGCCGCGTGGGATCCATCGCAGATATTCCTGTGAAAGAATATCAGAATCAGCTGTAGGTCCGGTGGGCTGCGGTAGCGCTTAGCATACCACTCGGTTTCCAGCAGGATCTCCTCTATCTCGTCGGTGTCGCATCCCAAATCGTTTGTGGACAGTATAAGGTACAAGTACTCTGCGGTATCAGAGCGGACCTGATAACCAGATGAGCAGGTGTTGTCTTCAGAAAGAGAATGGTGATCCACCTTTGGAAACTCGTGCGCCAAGAATGAGGAGAGGTGAGTCGCCGCACCCTTGCGTACGCAAGACATCATGAGCATTTGGACCAAGCTAAAGTCAAAGACGTCATAAATCGAAAGCAGAGGAATCAAACGAATCACGCACGTCTTCATGGAGAGATTCAATCTCTGAGTGTTCTTGATCCGAGCCGCATTCCGTGTTGCCAGTGAGACAATGCGCTGAAGACTACAGTACCACGGATATTAGATCTGCAATGAGTCTATTGATACCGACATACCTTGGTGTCGCTTCGTCATCTTCTGAGAGACTTGTCAGACCCTCACCCTCCAGAAGGACGAGGAGGACTTGAAGCACAGGTATAACTACAGCGTTGAAGGCTTGCTTGGCCTCGCCTTTTCGCAGCAGGTCGCCGAGGAGTTCAAGAACGCTATATCCTCCTCTGACTGGACTACGGGCTGGAAGATTGAGAACGCAGTCGAGAAGACTCGCGGACGCTGGCCGTTGCTACAAAAGGTATCAAGAGAAGGAATGGAGATGCTGTGCTTCACGCACCGTACTGTCTGTCTTGCTAGCAATGCTGAGAACCAGCCCGTCGAGGACAGCGAGTCGATACTCCGGTATGTTTAGCAGGCGTGCCGCTCTGGGATACAGCCAAGGGCCATTGGTCCAGCTGAAAAGCTCACCACTGCGCTCGTGTAAGTAACAGTCGTCGACTAACAGCAAGAGCAAGAAAAGGCAAACGTTTGGAATAGCTCCTCCAGCAACGGTCGATTGGCCAACGCCCATGGCTCAGCATGCTCGAACCGGGGAAGCGGCGTCTCGAGTAATTGAAGAAAATGTTCCCCAGAATGTTGTCGCACGTTGTCCAATCGCTCGACGCCTTGTTTGAGTATCCCAGCCACCGCCGACTGGTATATCTCAGCCGGTAGACATGCTTCCAGTTCTTCGCGAGAATGGGCTTGCTCGGTAAGAGTCCGGATGAACGTTGTCAAGCTCTGGATGCAAGCCATACGAGCCCATGAACCAACATCCCCTCGCTCGTCGATGGTGTAGTCTGCAAGACCAGCTAACAATGCACTGAACATGCTTCGTGACGCATCTAGCGACATATTCAGCTACGAATCATGCATAATGTAATCACTTGCCCACCCGTATTCGAGACAGAGCCCACAACGCTCACGGTCGAAGCCATAGATTCATAACAGTTCCGACGTGCTTCAATGTTGCGCATGTACTTCGGGGACTGCAAATCCGTCATTCAGCGTATGATCTCTATCATATAGACTTGGACGTACTGCGGAGTCGACGCTCTCGAGCAGACAGGTGACGGCTAGAGGAGTCGTCTGCGGGTAAGCCTGATAGTCTACAGATCCAAGAAGACGGCCAAGGCTCTGCTGAAGGGCCGGCGAGCCGATTCTGAACTCTGCAATCAACGTAAGGCTGAATCAGAGCCGTGCCTTCAATGAAAAGACAGGCACTTATTTGGATAGCATCGTTGAGCAGTCCACCAGCCCTGATACCGTCCTGACTGCTGTTGCTGCTGCCACCTGCACGGCTTCTGTCCGGTGTCTAAGACCATGATCGAGTAGTGTTCGCCATTGTGGAACGGACGACCCAGCACCGAGATCGATTTCAGCCTTTGTGAGCCCGGTAGAGATGAGAAGGCAGGCCGCTTCTGTGACCAAGTGGTTTCGAGGCGTCAGCACCGTCTTATACGGGACTCGATTGAGCTGCCCGAAAATTGTCCGTTTGATGGTGTCAGTCTTGTCTCGAGCTAGTTCAGATAGTGCCGCGAGTCCGCCATGTATGTCGGACACATCTGGCATGTCCAGTAGCACGGCCTGAGTCATCTTGAGCAAAGAATAGTCGAAAGAGAACGTATACTGACTATCTGATTGACAGCTCTGAGCAGCAGCCCTTCGTCCGAGCTCACAATATTGGACAGCGACAACGCTCCAAGGCGACGAACTTGATGATCCCAATGACGGAGCACGACCGTGAGCAGATGGTTGACGAATGCGGGTTGATATTCCGGAATCCTAGCGGGACCTGTCAGCTACGCAGGGGTGCATAATTCCAGTTTAACTTACTCAGCGACGCCAGGTGCAACGACCAAGAAAGAGTTGCGACGAATGCCCACAGAGAAGAAGTCTGCCATTCTGAGGACGTCGATGCCTGACGGGAAGAGATTCTACCAAGGCTTTAGCAGATTGGGAGGCAACGACCGAGGGCTAAACGAACCGTACGACCAGCAAACTCTTGATAAGCAGCACTTGCGGCTCGACGAATTTGAACCTCTCGATCGAACGCAGCGACTACTGCCAGATTTTCGGCCAGTCTCAAAGCGTATGGTTCAAGCGTCGTAGGGTCACCTATTCTCGCCGTAGACCACAGTGCATACGTCGCGGCATCTCTCACACTGGACCCAATCGAGTGGGAGCCTTTGCGTATATCAAAGTAAAGACCCTGCGAGTTTCATTAGGGATGTGAAATATGCCGCCCGGGGTTGGTGGACCCTCACTTTGATCATCCAGTCAACAAAAGTCGCGAGCACGTTACCGTCAATCAGGTCCCTTCGGGATAGTTCCGCACATGCTAAGCAGGCTCCGTGCCAGGTGGCTTCGGCTATTTCAGGGAGGTCGTATGTACTCGCGATCGCCGCTGAGTGGATCGAAAATAATGAGAAAAGTGCCTCTGTTGTCTGCTCCGCAAAATCTCCCGGCAATCTGGCAGTGATACGGCCAAAACCTTTAGCCGCAGCCCATCTTACGGTGGTAGCCTGACGCATGGGCGGTCAGCGAGTGATAGAGACGGAGTGAGAACCATACCTTGTCTTGAAGGACCTCAAGCAGCTCTCCGATGACTGCTTCTACAACTTCAGGTACGTCATAGTCGTCCTCCACATCGTCCAGATCTTCCGTGACTTCTGCAGATAAGCCTGAGGCGACGTGAGCTCACGAGGAGAGCCACATAGACGGAGTGAGATTACCTTTGATTATCCTCCCTCTTGATTTGGCAGGTAGCAAGCGTACGACTGAACGACAAAGCAGCTTCACGCGTAGCTGCCGCCCGATGGTATTTCGCATGAGCGTTGCGTTGGCACCGATCGTTCTAGCTGTGTCGATCATGGGGTGGAGGAGGTGCTGCAATAGATCGGTGGGACATGTCTTGGTGATCTGGCAAAGGACTTGAAGGTATCCCAGTTGCTGAATTATGTGAGTGTTTGCCAGAGGAAGCAAGTTGAGAACGTACACGAGGCGAATCTGCGCTTTCTTTCAAATTGGCTTGGGCTCGATGAAAGAACACGGTCAACTCGGGCGACATGTCCTTCCTGTGAAAGTTGACGATTATAGGTTACGGCTTCCGGATTAGCGAAAACCATACCGAGTGTACAGCCGTGATAACAACTGAGCAGCGGCGAATCTTTCCAGTCCGGCCTTCTCGAGCCAAGCTACCCCGACCTCTTGCAGCAAGACGGCCGTGGTGAATTGCTGACTTGCGTCGTCAAAGAGTGACAAATCGAATGGGATCATACATATGAGTGAAAGCCAGAGTAGAACGACGTAGCGGAGATGCCATCGTTGAATGTTCTCAGAAGTTTGCTCCTCTCGCTTCATAAGAGCAAGGGTAGGGAGTAGATCATTGATCTCGTGAGGGAAGAAGCGGACTGGTCCAATGTTGTTCATTGGGAAGCGAATACACGGAAGGGGAGGAGTACCAACGGATGGTCTTATAGCCTCGGAAGTTCATGTAGAAGTAAAGCAGTTCGGACAGGAGGTTTGTTCTCCAGGTGAATGTTGGATCTTGAGTATCCACATCCACGATGAATTGGCGCAAGGCATGAACAACAGGCGGGACGAGGTTGTCCAGGTGTGGATCCACGAGATAGGCTTGCTCCTGATAACCATACAGCTGGGTCATATCTTGAGTGAGTTTGTGCATGCCACAAGTGCATGTTTTTCCACGTACGTTAGTTCTGAGCTTTGGTAGTAGTGCGATGGCTTCGTTCTCCTGTTCGCTGGTGTGCGTTTTCTGGCC
>LCTX01000908.1:0-32145 GCA_002233555.1 Limonomyces culmigenus | reverse complement strand
ACCAAAACGAAGGAGACATCCGACTCACAACTCGTTGATCATGAACGTGAACACCCTATCCGAGTATATCGCACCGCGTTCCTCCATCAGATCATTGACAGCGCTGGCACTTCCTAGTATGACCATCTTGAAGCCCATGGCCTCGACATACACGACGTCGCCGTAGAGCTCATTCCAGTCACGAAACTTCAGCCATCCCTTCTCCAAAGGTATATCGAACATGTTGCCGAGCAGCGGTAGACCCTTGGGCCCGGGAGGGAGGGGAAGTGAACTGCGGGAGCCCTGGCGTTTGAGAACACCGTACGCCAGAGCCGCCGCAACAGCGCCGATAACATAGGGCGCGACCGTCCCAGGAAGAGACATTGAAGGAATGAAGTGAGAGAGGTTTGAACTATGGTCAATTTCAATTGTTGAGCTATCATCGCGAGGACAACTGCATGCATGAGGCCAAGCGCAAGGGGTACGACATCGCTCGGCAGTCGCGCTTACTCCCCGGTGACGTCCGTTCCCGAGACCTCCACAACTCCAGACGGATACTGTAGTAGCTATCGATGCGCAAGTTGAGGTATTGCAGCGGGTGATATCCTAGACGGGGCCAGGTTCGTGATTTACGAAATTCATGGGCATTGCTTGCGAGCTCGACAAGGAAGAGAGGGCGGATACTCGGGTCCATCGTCCTCAAGTTTCCACCCAAGTCTACACAATCGAAGGATATCGATCTGCTCCGAGTCGTCATCGTGGCAGGTATTGGCCAGTGATTACAGCCCTGTAAGGCCCCAACGTCATAAACAACGTGAAGATTTCGATTTTCTCAATATTGAGCCGGAGGAGTGATCTGCAGCTGCTACTCTCCGTTTGCCACCGCGCTCGTGATCAAATCCTCCGCGTTCTGGCTGCGTGAGCGTACGTCCCAGGCAAATGCTTTTGGGTGGCTGAGGAGCCCAGGGGTGACCTCAACTTTGGGAATGATTTCGTTACCCATGTCATCCTTGGCGCGAACAATGTTGACAGTTGCAAGCAGAGTCATGAGGATTGTGACCAGAGTGTCGTCAGCGAGGAGTTGACCAGGGCAGATCCGCCGACCGAAGCCAAAGCATGCCGTACGCGGGTCACGCACGGCAGGGTCCAGTTTGCCTTCTTGGGTGAGATATCGCTCGGGACTGAACACATCTGGCTCGGAGTAGTCTTCATCGTCGTGCAATATTGCCCTAGTCATGTGTTAGTGACAGTAGAGAGCGCAGCGGTTACACACACACCATACAGCTGCCAGAACTATGGTTCCTTTAGGGATGAAGTAGCCCTTGTACTCATCATCTTGACTTGTGAGATGAGGGACACCTACTCAGAACCCTCGTCAGTGGCCAGAAGCATTGCATGAAGACTCATTGGACAACCGACCCATGGGAGTGACTGGTAGCCAGCGCAAGCACTCATTCACCATTGCATGAACATAGGGCATGTTCATTGAATCCGCAAACTCCGGCAGGCGATCCTTGCCTACGACGCGGTCAACCTCGGCCTGCCCTCTGCGTTGTACTTCCGGGTAGATGATCATGGCGAGAAAGAAAGAGACAACGGCAGCCACTGTGGTGTCACTTCCGGCCAAATACGCCACGCCCGTCACGTCCTTGATCATGTCCAGCTGAGACTGTCCTCTCGATAGAGCAGCGTCTTCCTCGAGCATTGCACGAGCCATCGAGGGGGGTGCGGTACCCCGAGCCTATGGAACCTAGTTTAAATGTCAGTCGTTCGCTTGAACCCTGAAACATCACTGACCATCTCAGCCACAACGACCTCGATTGGCTTATCACGCATTCGGCGGTTGTCGATCCTGGCTTGCTTGGCGAACCTCTGAAAGCCAGCACCCGGAAACCAAGCTGGAACATGCTTCACTACGTATACTGCGTCAGAAAGCCTGTTGAGATCTTCAGTGATGACGATGTCTCACGAATGGGTAGGAGGTCCACAAGGAACCGTCCCGGAGTGCCCGCCTCCACAAGTTGGTTGCCAATTCGCTCAGGGACCGTGATGTACTCGCTCTCGCCCTTTTTGGCGTTGATTCCATACACTGTCTTGATGATGGAGTGGCCAATGCTACTGCGGATCGCGGTCGGCAGCGCTTCCTTGTCTCTTCTGATCGTAAGAAGATCTTGACAAAGACGACGTGCGGAGTCCAGAAGAACGGGATGGTATTGTTTGACGACACCCTGGTGCATATGTGCGTGTAAGAGCTTGCGCTGGCGGCGCCAGGTCTCTCCATACGGCATCATAGTCAGAACCCATCCTAGATCCATTCTTCGTCATTTGCCACGTCAGCGAAGAGGAGCGCACCGTCCGAGGTCGGCGACTCACAGTTCACCAAGCATGATTGTGCAAAATCTGTCCGAATAGACCGTACCCCGCCGGTCCATAAGATCGGCAATAACGGTAGGGCTGCCGAGGACAAGAACTTTCTGACCGAGTGCCTCGGCATAGACGACATCGCCATATTGTTTGTTCCAAGCACGGTATGATAACCAAGCGTTTTCCAGTGGGAGATCAAGTAAATTTCCTATGATTGGCAGACGTCTTGGTCCCGGAGGCAAAGGCAGCGAGCGGCCGGTCTGTCGACGCAGGAGAGCATATCCAAGCACAGACGCGATCGCTCCGATCACATAGGGCGCGTACATGATCACAGTGGACATATTGTCTGCCACTAGCGCTTCTATTATTCACAGGAGGTCGACGGCAGAGCCCTGAGCCCGGCGGGACCACACTGCTTGCGCGAGGGTGACGGTGGGAGGAATCAAGTCGCGCTACTCGGGTCCGCTGGTGTTCGGAGGAACGAAAAGCTCCGTTGCCCACACATCATGCCAAGCAAACATCGATATTTCGCAACTTGGAGCTCAAATCTACGATGGGACACCAGACCGAAGAGCTCAGTTTGCTAACGCACTTGAGAGCAAGTCGGCCGGATTCTGGCTGCGCGAACGTACGTCCCACTCGAAAGGTTTCGGATAGCTGAAAAGACCGGGAGTGACCTCAGCTTTAGGAATGATCTCTTTGCCCTGGGCATCCTCCGCCCGCACGATGTCGACGGTGGCGAGCAGCATGGAAATCATCGTGAAAAGGCTGGCATCGGCGATGTGCCGGCCGGGACAGATCCAACGGCCAAAGCCGAAGCACGCTGTGCGTGGGTCGCGCACGGTGGGGTCGAGCTTGCCGTTGGGCGTGAGATATCGCTCGGGCTTGAACTTCTCCGGCTCGGGGTTGTCCTCGGGATTGTGTAGGATGGACCTGGGGAGGGGTCAGGAGGGAGGTGCAGCGCTTGGGATAGATCGCCTACCACACGCTGCCCATGACGACGGTTCCCTTTGGTATGAAGTGACCCTTGTATTCGTCGTCTTGACTGGTCAAATGAGGAATGCCTTCACATGCTTTCAGCACAATTGCAAAGGGATGAAAGGGAAACGACTGACCCATAGGAACCACCGGCATCCATCGCAAGCACTCGCTTGTGATAGCATGAATATAAGGCATGTTCTCCACATCCGCGGGCTCGGGCAATCGGTCCTTGCCCACAACACGGTTGACCTCGGCCTGTGCCTTGGTCTGGATATCTGGGTAAACCAGCATGGCGAGGAAGAATGAGATGACTGCGGCTAGAGCCGTGTCGCTTCCAGCAAGGTACGCGACGCCGGCGACGTCCTTGATCATGTCGAGCTAAGACTGTTCCGCCGGCAGGGACTAGTCATACTCAAGCATGGCACGTGCCATTGAAGAGGGTAGTGTACCATCGGCCTGTGTGCAGCATCAGAACTCTGGAGAGAAATCTTCGGTGAGACCCTAACCATTCCGGCCACGACAGCGTCGATGGGCAGGTCGCGCACGCTACGACTGTCTCCCCTAGCTGTTTTGGCGAAGCGCTGGAATCCTGCACCTGGAAGCCAAGCCGGGATATATCTCACTGTGTTTCAGTAGTCAACATCTGTCTTGCCATGGTCCACAGTTCTGGTCTTACAGACGGGCATAAGATCAACCAAGAACCGGCCAGGGGTTCCCGTCTCCGCAATTTGGTCGGCAAGCCTTTCGGGGATAGCGATGTATTCGCTGTCCTCTGCATCGATGCCGTATACCATCTTGATGATCGAACGACCAACGCTGGGACGAATGGCATTCGACAGCGCCTCCACATCCCTCCCGACGGTAAGTATGTCACGAGAGAAGCGACGGGCAAAGTCGAGCTGAATGGGATGGTACCGATCGGCGACGCCTTGATGAACGTGGGCATGCAAGAGCTTGCGACTGCGGCGCCATCGTTCGCCGTACGGAAGAGTGGTCAAGGTCCAGCCAAGTCCATCCTGCACAATGTCTGTCACGTCAAGGAGTAGAGGGTGCCGAGATTGACGACTTACAGCTCGTTGAGCATGGTCGTTTGTAGCCTATCCGAGTATATTGCGCTGCGGTGTTCCATCAGATCGGCCACCACGTCCGCACTCCCAAGAACGACAATCTTCAGCCCAAGGGCCTCCGCGTATACGATATCTCCAAAACGCTTGTTCCAGTCACGGTACGTCAACCAGGCATTCTCTTGTGGAAAGTCGAGCAAGTTGCCAATCAGTGGTAGCGGCCTTGGTCCAAGAGGAAGGGGAAGAGAACCACGCGCAGTCTTCTTCTTCCAGACGGCGTAGGCCAGCACCGATGCAGCAGCTGCAACAACATAGACCGTGGGCGTATCAGTCAGAGGCACAACAGACAGTGTGAGGAGGATACGGAAGACATGAGAGCTGGAGAACGGCTGTATAAGAGGAAGCTGTAAGACGCGGGTGTCCCCGATCGTCGGTGGAACACGGGCCGCAGCAGTAGGCAGGGACGCGCGTCACGTAACGCGTGACCGAACAGCATATGCTGGTCCAGTGAACTCCAGGGTGTGTCTTGGAGGTTGCTCGTCGGTGCGGGTCGTGAAAGTCGTCGCATAGGTCATCGGTACATGAGTGTACATAGGGGACGCGAGTCGTAGTGTTCAGATGATGTCGATCACAGACGGCCAGAGGCTGCACAGCCGTCAGCCAACGCAGTCCTCGCTCTCGAAAAATGCTCCAACCTGAGGGTGCCCACCAGGCTCTGCACAAGCGCATACAAGCACGGTATCCACCTGACGTCACTGGGTCAGCCTCAACGCTCGCACACAGAACAAGCCACGCACGTCGACATGTGGAACGCGCCCGCGGCAAACAGACCCGCGAGCACATACCCGCCGATGAGGCTCGACATGACCGCGCCCGCCAGCCCGCACGCGAGGTAGACGAGCAGGACGAGGAGCGCAAACGTCAAGCGCGAGCGGCGCTCGTTCGGGCGTGGCGCCCGCGGCGCCCGCGCCCCTCCCGGCGGGGGCACGAGCACGAGCAGGCGGTGGTGCTCGGCGTCGCCGGCGACGTGTGCGTGCGCCTCGGCGACGTCGGGCGGGGCATGCTTGTGCAGGACGCGGTGCGCGCGGCGCGTCGGCGGGAGCGCGAGGTTCGCGCTCGCGTACGCCGCGCACGCGATGAATGGGGGCGTGTAGAAGACGAGGGTCCAGTAGAGCGTGTAGATGAACACGTCTGTGTTGGGTGTGAGAGGGGGTGGAGGGGAGGGAGGGCGAAGGACACACCGTGCGGGTGCGCGAGGTAGCGGCCGTTCGGCTGCGTGGGCGGCCGGTGCTGGAGGTGCCAGAGCTCTGTCCGCGGGTTGTAGAGCGCAGGCCAGTCCGCCGCAGTGGCGTTCATCGCATAATCGTCGTCGGGAGGAAGCTGTGGATGGTGGACCCGCGTGTGATTTTCGCCGCTTGCTCTCAGACCACACGAATGGAACGCAGGCGGAGCTCGGTCGCCGCGGCGCCCGCGGCGTGGCTGGGCGCGCCCGGCGGCAAGCGCTGGACCGTGACGCAGGGCGCGCTGCGCCTCGCGCTCGGCCGCGTCGCGGGCGCGTGGAGCTTCGACGACTACTCCCTCTGCTTCCCCGCGCTCTGCGCCGCGGACCCCGCCGAGGCTGGCGCGCACTTTGACGAGCTCCGCGAGTTCATGCGCGCCCTCATGGAGGTCTGCTTTATGCTTTTTGATTATGCGAATATGAACTGATAGACGGACAGGAAAGCTGCCAGGTCGTGCTCGACAAGTACGACGTCCGCCCGCGCCTCGATGAGCTGCACGCGCTCGCGACCGACGCCCGCAAGCGCACAGAGTCGTACGGGGGCGCGGACAGGTGGCGCCCGGATCTTCCGCCGCGCGCGGCCGCACGCGCGCGCACCGTGCCCGTGCTCGAGGCCGAGCGCGCGCGCCTCCAGGCCGAGCTCGATCAGCTCGAGAGCGACGCGGACAAGCTACAGGCGAGTATGCAGGCGCATGTGCGGGCGAAGGAAGATGCGGAGGCGGAGACGGCGCGGGTGCTTGACGCGTTCGAGGAGGTGAAACGCGCGAGCGATGTACGTGGGTGCATGTGTGCTTATGGGCAACCTAGGTCCTTGAGCGATGGAGTGACGCGGCACAGCAGACGCAGGAGGCCTGAGACCTGATGGGCAAATATTATGCTTGGATGATATCCCTATGTAAGAGAGCACGTCGCTGGTCTTTCTAATTATCAGTCAACGGTATAGCACACGACCGTAATTTCTGCACCAACGATCACCGGTCCGGCACCCGGGTCCACCGTGTTTTCCTCTGCACCATCAACGTCTGCGGTTTGCCTCCCGACTTCGACCGGGCCTGCTGCTCGATCACCGACGCGATCCTGAGCTTTGCGCACGACTCACCTGTGGGATGACCATCGATCACGTGCGTCGTAGAGCTTGCTGGGCCTCCTAGTGCTCCATGATGCTCAGAACATGCGATGCTGAGCCATGCAAGGATGACAAGCGACCAAGGCTCTTTGGCTGCATCAAACTAGCTCATGATACATGGAGATTTGTGCAGTTGGAACCACGCGGATAGCCGGCAGACAGCCGACCCGGTAGACATCCAGCCGAGGAGGTATAAAGCCCTGGGCGCTGCTGCCATGCAGACACCGACCTGCTCGTCGCTCGTCGCATTCCCCTAACTCCTTCTTCTCACAGGTCAGCACACTCGGCTGGCTTAGCACAAACATCACATCGATCCACCCCCAGATCCCGCCATGCGCGTCGCCCTCCTCACTCTCGCCGCCCTCGCGGGCGCAGCGTCCGCCACGCTCACCACGATCTACGACTACGCGACTTGCTGGACGGACAAGACTGTGCACACGACGGGGCCGACGCCAATCGCCACGCACACGTCCACGCTCCCGCTGACGACAACGACGACGGTGCCCGCGATCCTGATCGAGTCGCCGACGACGACCTACGGCATCATCTACAACCCCGGCAAGCGCGACACCAGCCTCACCGTCATCCACTCGCAGGTGTGCAGCTACACCACGTACACCGTCACCCAGACGTCGTACTACACGGACCCGCACCTCACCGCGACGTCGACCGTGTTCGCGCACACGGTCACAGCGACGTCGTACTGGGCAACCGAGACGTTTGCATGAACTCGTTTCTGCTTTTGTCGTGCTATCGGAAATAGATGTGTATTCTCCTGGTGACATGAATCCTCGTAATTCCTCTGCAGGCTAGCTGTAGTCTTGAATCGTGACTGCGTTCTTCTCGGCCACATCTTCCAGTATCGCCACACTCTTGTCGCTAAACACGCTCACATCCAGGGTCAGCACTTCAAGTGGCCGCCCCCCTTGTGTCTCGATGATACCACACAGCAGCAGCAGTGCCAAAGCCTCAGAATATGTTTCGCTTATAGATGAGATGCGGAGGAATGGGGCCCGCGGGAAGCGCCCCAGTATCACGTTGAGGTCCTCGTCGGACCAGCTAATACCGAAGGCTGGAATATGTGCGGACCTGAGAGCGGGAAGTTCTGCGAGCCGGCATAGATCACCCATCAGGGGCGAGTCTATGTCCACAAATTCGTCGAACGGACGGTGATTGCGCTGCGTGATCGTGACGTGTCGCAAGGACGCCCGCGATGGCGAGTCGGCCAACGCGTCCCCGATTGCGTTGAGATTGAACGACCGGCTGGCGTCCTGGTGATACTCGAAGCTCACGAGCGCGCGGGAGGCGGAGTATGTCCTGGAACATGAGCTCGCTCCATACGAACGAGTCGTGCAGGGCGAGATGCTCTACGCCGGAGGTGCCGTACAGCTTCGGTAACACGTACTGCAGGGAATGCATGGAAATTTGACCTTGACTCGCAGTATCGTCGATCAAGCTGAGGTCGAGCTCCTTCAAGTTCGGGAGGAGCATGAGCCGGATGACATGGGACGCCCTGAGCTTCCTATTTCGCATGTGGCCCGAGCAGAGGCTCACACTCGTCAGTGCGCGCCCGCACGATGGGTTGCTGAGATGCACGGCTAGCGGGAAGTGTGTGTCAAAGAACTGGGCATGGCTCCACCAGCAGGCGTCCAGCCAATCGAGGCGGGGACACATCCGCAGAAGGAGCGCAGTCCGGGCCGGCAGGCATATGTCCATCGGCTTGTAGCTCGCCCCGAGATCGGGATCGGGCATGGGCAGTAGAGACTCGACCAGGGCACGCCGCATGTCTTCCTCCACGCCCCACGCGTGTGCTTGGCTGTCTGTGAGCACGACGGAGCGGTCCATGCCATACCACCGCGGCAGCTCCTCGTGATCATGCCGACCATAGTACATGTTGGCGTTGTACTCGTCCCAGGAGATCCATGCACTTTCCACCAGCGTAGCGAGCTCGGGACATGCAACCAAGGTGCGCAAGGCTCCGAGATCTACGTGCTTGTAAAGCAAAGGTACCGCCACGCGGTTGTATACGCGGTTGGTGCGTCCAGCAGCAGCAAGCGTCTCTGTCTCTCCAACGAGGTTGCGCAAGACGAGAAGACATACATCCTCGGGCCGTATTGTACCAGCCATACTGGGTCAAGTTAACAGGCCTTGACCTTAGATAAGAGCGTGAGCCGATGTGTCTCGCAGATGCGTGAGTGGGGACGTGCCTAGGAAGCAAACTAAGTGCGGGAGCGCCGAAGGGCAAAATCGTAGGCCAGTGAGAGCGTCCAGACGTTCCGTCGCGTCGAAACGGCATACAGATCGACTGGAGCATGGAAAGGCTCGACGTTGGTGGGGACGTTGGGCAAGCCGCACCCGGGTCCCAACCTCCTCCCTCACTGTCCGACTCCCACCACCGGCACCACGATCTGCGACAGCTTAGCCAATGACGGACACCATAGAAGCCATCGACGCGCGTATAGAGCGGCTAGATCGAGAGGCCGCGCAACTCCGCAAGCGCTGGAACGCCATGTCCAAACTCTGCACGCTTCCACCAGAGCTCCTCGTGCAGGTCGTCAGCTATCTGCAACGCGAACGGGCATTCGAGACGGAATACGGTACAGCCTGGGCGCGTATGATGGGTGTATGCTCTCATATTCGCTCCATCGTTGTGGACGCACGCGCGCTCTGGGCATTCATCGACTACCGAGCACGGCCAGCATGGACGCGGTTGTGTCTGGAACGCGCCAGTGACACCCCACTTCATCATCTTGCACAAACTCACCGGATATAAAGAAACACCCGCGTCCAGATTCCTGGGATGGGTAAACGCATCACAGAACAGTTCGATAAATGCCGCACCGTCGAACTCGAGATCGAAGGGGTCGGCCGTGACCCTCTCGAAGTGTTCGCTTTGTTGGAGCACCCTGCGCCTTTGCTAGATTCTCTGTCTTTGAACTTCGCCAACAACGCATACACCCCATATATTCTCACTGATGGGTTCCTAGGTGGAAGATGCCACGGGCTCCGGAGCCTTACCATCTCGAGCCTGACGACAATGACCAGTTTTCCTACCTTCCCCACACTTGAGACACTGGAACTCGGTACCCGCTGGGTAAAGAGCACTTCTACTATGGATCAACTTCTGGATTTCATCACACCTATGAACAATCTCCGAAACCTAGTCTTGACTTGTGGATTCGATTTCGGACGCACTCCGAGTACCGTCAAAGAAATCAGCCTGGTACCACGTACAACTATCCCTCTGCATCACTTGTGTAGCTTGAAATTGACCGAGTCCGCTGCGCATACAGCCATCTTACTCCATGCCTTGCCAGATCCGGCGCATTGTTTGGATGTCAACATTCAACACTGTCCGTTAAGTATGGCATCAACTTGGACCACGCCTAGCAGTGTATTCTTCACACGTGTCTACGCACGCCTGACATCTTTTTGGGCCAATGGGACCGGACAGACTGAACTACCTAGTGGAACGATCACATGCGATTCATTCCTAGAGCCTCCATATCGAGGCATGGCATCTCTCTCTTTTACTTCTGACGATAACGCTCGCACGAAACTCTCGTTCCAGACTTGGTGCTACATTCATCGGGCTGACGCACTCCTGACGCAAGTGAAGACACTCCGTCTCATCGGTGACTGTACAGGTCCCGGCTTAGAACTGGGCAACGAAAGCGGGGCCGCGTTTCTGATTGCGCTAGAGCGTGTCATTCTGGACAAACCCTCAACGGTGAAGCAGGTGCAGAATGTTGAGAGGTGGCTGAAACAGCATGTTCAAAGGCGTGGTCCCCTCCAGACGATGGAGATCCGGCCGTGGGGCAAACTGGTAGGCTCGGGGAAAGTGAAAGACGTTGTCAAATGGTTACGAAAGGCCAACGTGGCCGAGCATGTTGTGATGTAATTTCTGATGGGTCATGTTTCTTAGACAGATGTGAAGAGAACCTCTTGTTCGCTTGAACTTGCTCTGCCAATCTTGCTCGGTATCGCGGGGCGCCTTCCACATATGAACAACTTTGTTGATAAACAAACTGGACGCATACTTCGTGGGAGCTCAAAGTAATCTCAAGCATCAGATTGAGATATACGGCGCAAAACCTCAATTAGTGGGGATCGCACACCTGGGTCAAGCGCTGTGCGGGTCACTTGACCCTACTCGGGCTCTGGAGAGCCTCAAAACACAGAAACGTCGTGTCCTTCATAACGGGTTAAGAGCTTGCTTAGATATTTGAGATTTGAATACAAAGTCCCACATCCTAATACCGACGGTGCTTTCCGCTAAGCTGTAGAAACTCATGTTCTCAAGATAATCAAGTGTTGCAGTTGAGATCCACGCTGTATCACGATTTCCAAGCGATCAAACGCGTTTGATGCTTATCCGTCTAAAAGTTATCATGTTTCACTATTTCTATGTATGTGTGCAAAGTTTTGAGGTGGGTTAATCAGGTCAATATGTATGTAAAACTGGATGGCAGAATGGCAAGCTGTCATTGGTCGAGGAGCAGATTCGGAGCAGATGACGGCATCTGTGGCGTGCTTTCAAATCCCCTCGTTTGATCTCTCCCGCTCGCTCCTGGTCCAGTTTCTGTATTGAACACACTCGAAACTGCTCTCTGAACCATGGGACATGGTGGGAGACCTGCAAAGAGAGCCCGGGTGCTTCAAAAAGCTGCATTTGCTCGTACAGGGAAGCCTACCCCTGCTCCTCCTGAAGACACAGTCCTCTCTCCCCCTGCTGTCCCTGTACAACGCCCCAAGCGTCCTTGCTCAATCATGGTAGAAGACAACTTGGGTCTCAATGCACGTATTTCTGCACTGGCTCGAGGCCTGGGGCTTCTCGAAGAGCGTCATTCTGTGGTGCAGAGCGACCTTGCAGCTGCTCAGGACCAGCTCAAGTGGAAGACTGCTAAGATCGAGCGCCTTGAGCGCCAGAGCGCTATCACAGCCAATCTGCTCGAGTCTAGCAAGCTCAGCAAGGCCGATATGGCTACCGAGCTTCACAAGTACCGGGCACGAGAGCAGCGAGCTTTGGCTCTTGCTTGGAAACCTGCTGAACAGCCAGTGTTCCAGCTGCGCTCAGGTGCTCGTGGAAAGGGCTCCATCAGCGCAGATGTACGCCTTGCAATCCTTGAGCTAGTCACCATCGGCATTGGCACTCGCTTCATCCACAAAGCGATCCTCATTTGCGCCCAACTGTTCAGGACTGGAGTCTGTGTGCGTGGGCGTATCAGAGAGTCGGCTGTGCGTCGAGTTACGCTTGAGGCAGGCGTGGTTGGCGAGCTACAGATCGCTCAGACCCTCAATGAGTGCACCTGTGAGTACAGCACTGTGAACAAGCTTTCAAACCTCATGCATGCACAGCTGCAACTATGAGCTTTGATGGAACCTCGCACAAGGCTGTGACTTATCAGTTAAAGGGGCTCATAGCGATCATGCCCGGCGAGGAGGAGCGGGTACATCTTGCCATGCCCATCTGCTCTATGTCCAAGCACACATCGCAAGCGCAGCTAGACAACATCATCGACAGCCTCAAGGCATACTGCGAGCTCTGGCTGCGATCCATTGGCAAGATTGACGTGTTCTTCTGGCAACAGTTCATCTGCAAGCTTGTGGGCGCCAGTAGCGATCATGCTAGCAATCAGAAGCTTCTTGTCAAGCTGCTAGAGGACTTCAAGGCCACGATCGATCGGGAGCTACACGGCGAGGAGATCCTGCTAGCTCAGCTCAGCAAGCTTGAGCTCATGGAGATGATTGCGTCTTGCCTCAGCGAGCAGAAGGGTGAGGGCCCAATCGACTGGTCATCGATGTCTGATCGTGCTCGCATGGGTGTCATTGCCTCGACCTGGCGCAAGATCTGCATCCCCTTCGGCGAGGAGGCGTATCAGAAGCTCACAGATGACGAGAAGTTCAAGGCCGATTTTTTCATCTGGGCCGGCTGCTGCATGCACAAGAGCCTCATCGCTACCAAGGCTAGTTACGAGGAGATGACGGCGGAATGGCTCAAGCACCCAGAAGCCCTTCAGCCAGCCAAGTTCATTTCGAAGGAAAAGCACGCAGCCATGGAGAAGGGGATAAAGGAGCTTCAAGACAAGATCCAGAAGGAGGCGCAAGGCGGAGCGATCCCGCACAATAAGGCCTGTGCGATGACATACAAAGCAGCCAATGACAAGAAAGGTCAGCAAGACTAGCTGAAGATGGAGATGGAGGTATGTATGCACATCGGCACACACATGCACTTGCTGATGCTGCCAAGCGATCCACAGGTCAGCAGATCTCGTTCCCTGGTGTGAGCCAATTGCGCTATGGGTCGAATCTCGCGTGCTCGATCGAGAAGGTGCTCAGGCGCGACTTCTACATGAAGTAAAACGAAGACATGGCTCAGTCTAAGTCCAAGGAGGGACTCACCAACGTTCAGGCTAACGCAGCGCTTGGGTTTCGATGCATGGCGATCCTCACAGAAGATTGTGCCGCCTCAATCTTCTCAGAGCTAGTTGACACATCTTACATGGTGCGCGCTCGTAGCGGCGATCCTGTGACTGGGAAGCCTGAGAACATGATCACAATGGGCCCCACTCACGAAGATGTGGTCGTGTTCTGCAACAAGATCGCCGAAGATCCATCGCTTGTGGTCGAGTTCAGCAGCGACACTGGGCTGCCCAAGACCTACAATCACCAGCAGCCTGCGCATCCCGAGGTTTTCTATGAGATCGCGCTACGCACCTCAGCTGCCCTATATCCCAGCCATGGTCTCTGCCTTCTTTTCCGGCGCAGGCCGCAAGTTCAGCGACATGTCTGCCGAGTTCAAGGAGGGTGGCAAGATCGCTTCGATGCCGGCAGACCAGCGCGCCCGAGTCTTCCTCAAAACCACCAACGACGTCAACGAAGGCGCCCTTGGTATGCTTCGCGTTGCGCTTCGCAGGGCTCCCAACATGAGCCTTGCGTCGTACAACGCTTGAATGATGTTGAAGAGGAACAGAGTCGCCGCATACATGAAGACCTTGTCGCACCAGCAGCTCGAATTCATTCGTCGCGAGGCTCGCAAGCGAGCCAGGGGCGATGTTGAACGCTCACGAAGAGGCAAGCTTGCCGAGTTTCGAGTCAACAAGGCAGCCACAAACAAGAAAGAGCGCGCAGAGAAGGCTCGAGTGGCAGCAGAGAAAAAGAAAGCAGCAGATGCCCTGATGGCATCCATCACTGTTGAGCTTGACGAGGTCAAGATGGGCCAGATGAAGGGCCCGCAGCTGAATCTACAGATCGAGTGGCACAAACGCCTCGAAGTACTCGACCCTGACACCCAGAAGAACGTCGTGTGTGGCATGTCCAAGCTGAAGGTACAAGACAAGAAGTATGTGCTGTACGGCCTGATCCAGCGCTACAAGACCCGATACAAGTCAGAACCAGTGGCTGTAAGTGATTCCACATCATCCAGATGAAAGTGAGCTGAAGATCTGTCAGGTGGAGAAGGATGCATGGGTCAAAGAGGAGGATGAGGACGACGAGGACGAGTTTCGATAGATTTGGGGGCGATTTACGAAAATAGAAAGCGCGCGATATGTTAGAAATCATGATAGCGTCATACTTGCAAATTTTGGTGTCTATACGAGTGATACAGAGTGACATACACCGGAGAGAGGTCGCAGCACGAAGCTGAGAGGAAGGGCTTGCCTTTTTCGGACGACGCGCTTCACGTGATCCGCACAGCGCTTGACCCAGGTGTGCGATCCCCATTCAATTAGAGAGTGCACTTGCGACTAGCTCCTCCGCTTGCCGACTGCGCGAGCGTACGGCCCATGGAAACGGCTTCGCGTGGCTCATGAGGCCGGTGCTGACCTCGGCGGTCGGAACGATCTCGTTCCCCTGGGCGTCCTTCGCACGAACTATGTCGATGGTGGCGAGCAGCGTCGCCACCATCGTAAACAGACTGTCGTCGGCGATATGTCGACCTGGACAGATTCGCCGTCCGAAGCCGAAACAGGCTGTACGTGGGTCGCGCACCGAGGGGTCAAGCTTCCCATCAGGTGTGAGGTACCGCTCGGGCTTGAAGGTGTCGGGCTCAGGGTAGTCCTCCGGGTTGTGTAGGATGGACCTGTTCACCTTTTAGAAAAGGATATGTCCGGTGGCTGCATGAATCCTCACCAAACAGCACCTATAACGATGGATCCTCGTGGAATGAAGAAACCGTTGTACTCGTCATCTTGACTCGTCGCATGTGGGATACCTGACCCAGGGCAAAGTGAGAATCAGGCAAAAGTTTGCATTTACAACGTGCGAACCTATCGGCGTGACTGGCAGCCACCGCAAACACTCGTTTACGACTGCTAGGACGTAGGGCATGTGATCCGCATCCTCGAGCTCGGGAAGACGGTCCTTGCCCACGACCCGATCGATCTCGTCCTGAGCTTTGGTCTGAATGTGGGGGTGAATGAGCATGGCGAGGAAGAACGAGATGACGGCGGCCACGATCGTATCGCTACCTGCGAGATACGCGATGCCGGCAAGGTCTTTGATCAGATCCAGCTCCGACTGCTCTGCCGGTAGAGCAGAATCGTCCTCGAGCATCGCTCGAGCCATCGACGGCGGCGCAGTGCCATTGGCCTGAGTCTCCTGATCAGAAACCACTCGCGGACCACTCCCTCCGAATGACTGACCATGGCAGCCATGACAGCTTCGATTGGCATGTCTCGAGCAAGCCGGTTTTCCGCTCGAACCATCGCGGCAAAACGCTGGAAGCCCGCACCAGGAAACCACGCAGGAACGTACTTTACTACGTATCCAATCAGTGCCCGCCATGCTTTCCTCGGTTCATGTGTACTCACAGATGGGGAGGAAGTCGACGAGAAACTTGCCCGGAGTGCCGGCCTGCATCGTGTGTTCACTGACTTTCTCCGGGAGGATGATGTACTGACTCTGGCTGTCCTTGACGTCGATACCGTACACCATCTTGATGATTGATCGACCCAGGCTGATGCGAACAGCCTCTTGCAAAGCCTCCGGGTGGGTCTTTGAGGTAAGGAGGTCACGAGCAAATCGTCGGGCAGAGCTGAGCTGGATGGGATGGTACATTGGCACTACGCCCTGGTGAACGTGGGAGTGCAGGAGCTTGCGGCTTCGGCGCCACCTCTCGCCATATGGGAGTGAAGAGAGAAGCCACCATAGATCCATCCTGGGAGATATCCTGTCAGAGTGGCTGGGTGGGATGAATGGATTGGGCGACTCACAGCTCGTTCAACATGATCGTGCTGGACCTGTCTGAATACACGACGCCACGTCCTTCCATCAACTCGTTGACAGCACCAGCACTGCCAAGAACCACTATCTTCTGGCCCATGGCCTCAATGTAGACAATGTCACCATAGCGAGCATTCCAGTCCCGGAACGTAAGCCACGCGTTTTCTAGCGGGATGTCGAGCAGGTTGCCAATGACTGGCAGGCGCTTGGGACCGGGAGGAAAAGGCAGGGAGCTACGTGTACCCCGGCGCCTCAGCACGCTATACGCCAGAGCGGCTGCGACCACTCCGACGAGGTAAGGTGCGAGGGAGGTGGGCAGAGACATGGCGACACCTCAGCCCACTGGCTGGAAGACTTAAAGGTCCCCCGTGCATAGGAACGTGTTAAATCGTTGTATGAGACTTGGGCACAGAGTAAGGCCTTGAGGCAGACTGCCGACGGGGATAGAGCAGGATGATAAGAGGCGCCGGTGACGCGGTGTCGTGAGCAAAGTGCCGCGAGTGGCATCGAGTGCCGCTCTCTCTTTGTCTCCGTCCACCAGATAACCGCGAACGATGACTGCGTATATCTCTTCGAACCCTCCGATCTATCTCCACCCACCATGAACAAACGCACCTCATATAACGGACTATCCCAAGCATCCTCGTACAAGCGACGGAGGGTCACCAATCAGCTTCTCACCAGCTCTCCCACACTCAGACGGAGCGGCCGCAAGAAACCGACGCCTTTACCTACCATCAAGATCCGACGCACTGAGATACCTGCGTCAGCTGTGCTACCCATCAGCAACCTCTCGGATGAACAGCCTGTCGGAGCCTGCGTCCAACAACGTCTCGTGGAAACACAGTCTCGGGGAGAGCGACTTAGTGGTGCAGTTGAAGACAAGATGACCGTACGGCTCAGTCTTTCGACTTCCTTTCATACGCCAGAGTCATTTGATCAAGAGTCGCTGCGAGCACGGGGCGCGGACCCTAACGAGGGACGATGTCTGATCACTAACACCTTCACTGCGTCGGAGATGTCCCATATGTTGGACCCTGGGTGTTCTTATGCGCAGGTGAGTGAAAATTTCCTTGGATCCTTCATGGTCTTTCTCAACGCGAGTTACAGCTGGAGGTACTCGAAGGCGTATGGCAAATGGCAAACGTGCATCCAGGAACGCGCCATAACGTGTTCTTCCGTATGTATCGACCCATTGGAGTATAGTGATATATGACTGACTTTTCTTTCAGTGGAGTCTTCCCTTCCGATAGAATTCGAAGCCGACAAGTGGCTCTTACTACCAGAACCCACGACAGTCGACCTTCTCGTCGCTGCATACTCTCTTCCTGATCCACCGTCAATCGAGAACGTAAGTTTTAGCGACTATATCCTCTCTTTAAGTCACAACGGCTGAACCATTGCGCAGGTATACGGCGGGGCGACAGAATTCGCCTTTTACATGATCCCTCGTGACGACGTGGACGACTCGCCCATTCATCGAAACATATCGAAGCCAGAGCAACCTCCGAGATACAGGACCCTGCGATATCCCTTTGTGCGGCTTGGCTCACTCCGGTCTCACATATTTCCCCACTTCGCCGTTGTACATGCGGCGCTCGGCCTCGAGGACCATCGCGACGCATTTGCCGACAACACGCTGCGGATCTTGAAGGGCAACTTCGACCCGGTTGTCGAGACTGGGGACGACGTCGACGTGCTCTTCGACAAGATTTTGCGACTGTATCACGGCTGGATCGGGGACCTTCATCAGACCTGGCCGGCCAACCGGGCCATGGGTTGCCTCGCGTTGAGGAATGTGCATCTCGCGCATGCCAACAGCCGGGACTCCTCTGAATCGGCCCTTGAAGGTATCGGGGTTTCCATCGTGAACGACTCGTACGTGATGCAGTGGGCAAGCGATTTGGACTCGACGGACCCTCAGCAAAGTGACGAGAAGAAGGTAGTGTTACATCGTGACTGCACCCTCGCCACTGCTCATCCATTTCTCCACTACAGACGAGACCGGATCGACAAGAAAGGGAGGCTGCCTGCGCTCTGCGGCAGTATTCACTGGAGAAGACCCCGACTTGGCTGAAACGAGTTGACTGGCAAGAACACTGGTCTCTATGGGCGTACAATAGACACCAAGCGGACTTTAGGCCTGTCACGAGGGACTTCTCGAGCAACGACTGGAGCTTGTGGAGGGCAGACACAATCCTCTGGCGAACCCGCGCAGTTTAATGCGGTGGGGTACTTTGTGCCAGGTCTCTCTTGTGCTTTGTACAGTAAGCTCTGCGAATTCTAGACATACTGAAGTCCCTCCCTCACCCATCGACACCTGTATGCTCGCTTATGCAGCACTCATACTGCAGAGATCTCTACAAAAAACACCCGCGAAACCACGATAACCGCTTTCATGCTGCGGCTGACGCACATCAGCGCGCACCTCACCCACTTGTGTTCCTATTGCAGTGACGGCAACGGGCTGCGGAGCCATCCCGCCACCATCTGTGCCAGCCTTTCCACCTGCCGCCATGAGCTTCTGCAAAGACTGTATCAAAGGTAAGAGACTCTCTCCTTGGTTCGTAGCTGCACCCCACTCATTCTAGATCGCAGGCGTCCAGCATGAGGGCACACCGACAGGGACGATGGAGATGATAGGCGGGATCGAGTGCTACGTTTCCACCCCCATGTCCGACTACCCGAGAGATAATGTGGTCCTCTTCCTCACGGATGTCTTCGGCCTCCCGCTCGTGAACAGCAAGGTACGTCTATTGTTCCCTGGCCCCCATACCACGGCTCTCATCGTTCTGCTCTAGCTACTTGCGGATGACTTTGCTGCAAACGGCTTCAAGGTGGTCATGCCTGATTACCTGCACGGCGATCCCATACCTGTCGGAGCAATGGCTACTGGCGTTCGTTCTCATCTCCTCTGCTCTGCCTTGGCTCATCCCAGCACAGACTTTTGATGCTGTCAAGTGGTTCGCAAATAAGCACGGGGAGGCTGACACACGCCCGATCCTCGACACGGTCATCGCTGCCTTCCAAGCCGAAGGAGTTAGCACATTCGGCGCCACGGGCTACTGCTTTGGTGGACGCTACGCGATCGATCTCGCGCAAGATAATGTCACCAAAGTGATCGTTGTTGCTCATCCAGGACTGCTGCACGTCCCTGAGGACTTTGAGGTCCGCTAAGTCGGGGATTCCGCAGGAGAGAAGAGTGCTGACCGTTCCTGCAGAAGCTCAAGGCGCAGTCGCACGCTCCCTTCCTGCTCAACACATGCGAGACTGATGAGTACTTCCCGATAGAGCAGCAGAAGGTCGCGGACCAGATTCTCGGCAACGGCCAGTATACACCGGGCTACAGCCGTGAGTACTTTGCGGGGTGCACGCACGGCTTTGCGCTCCGGGGCGATCCCAGCGACCCTGCGGTTTTCGCTGCCAAAGAGGCTGCTTTCAAGGCATCCGTCAAGTTCTTCATCCAGCATCTTTGAAGACGCACGGGAGAGCTAGTCACGTTTCTGTGTGCAATGTGCTACCTCCCATCGTCGTTACTCAATGCAGTGATCGGCAATGCAGTGAACATGCGCGTCCCCTCGGCTTGGCCGGGGCCCGAATTGCTCTTCTGCCGCAGCTGCCTCCTCTGCTGAACATCTGATCATGACCAAACGCCAATGACCACAGGGAGCAGCCGCGCACATATAAACAGATGATGATATAAGCTCTAGTCTACACCTATCCCTCTACACCCTCATATCTTGACCATGAGCTTCTGCAAGGACTGCGTTAGCGGTGTGTGCAAACTCCAGTCACCTGCTATCATCTATCTGACATCCTCGCGCTCAGGTGTTCAGCACGAGGGCACGCCTGTCGGCAAGATAGAGACCATTGGCGGTATCACCAGTTACGTTGCGACGCCCACGGTCGAGTATCCTAAGAGCACGGTCGTGCTCTTCCTGCCGGATCTCTTTGGCCTCGAGTTTGTGAACAACAAGGTGCGTGGCACGATTGTGTGGCTTGTCGTTTTATGATCTCATGAGAGTGCAGCTGCTCGCCGACAGCTTCGCCGCCAACGGATTCAAGACCATCATCCCCGACTACCTCGCAGGCGATGCCGTTCCTGCCGACGCGTTCGGCCCCGGCGTACGCCTTCGCTGTATTAGAAGTGCTCCTATTCATGCTCATGCATCGTGTCTTATGTAGACGGCGCCCTTCGACATCATGGGATGGTTCACCAAGGGCAACCATGGGCCTGCGGGTACTCGTCCCATCCTGGATGCCGTTATCGCGGCACTGAAGGCCGACGGTGTGACCACATTTGGTGCTACGGGCTACTGCCTGGGTGCGCGGTCGTGCATGGACCTCGCCGTTGAGAACGTGACCAAGGTCATCGTCATGTCGCACCCGTCGCTGCTGAGCGTCCCCGAAGACTTTGAGGTCCGCATTTCAGGCTTCTCTTGACGATTGGGCACTCGATTGACGAGTGCCGTAGAAACTGAAGGCGCACTCGCGCAACCCCCTGCTCATCAACGCGTGCGAGATCGACGAGCAGTTCCCGCCGGAGAAGCAGGCGATTGTGGGCGAGCTGCTTGGCGGCGGCAAGTACGCGCCGGGCTTCGTGCAGGAGTACTTCCCGGGATGTACACACGGGTTCGCTGTCCGTGGGGACATGAGCAACCCGCTCGTCAAGGCTGGCAAGGACGGCGCTTTCAAGGCAGCAGTGGAGTTCTTCATCAAGCACTTGTAGAGGCCCCACTAGGCTAATATGAACCCCAATGAAGCGTGCCTTTCAGTGCAGATGAACATACACGAACGGGTGCCTTCATGCGAGTGAGTGGACAGCAGCGGGGACGGGTAAGATAGTCAGCCCCTGATGGAGTCCCGGGCCGGCGTTGTACTGCTTACCACGCCTTTGATCATGACTGACCAACATCGCCCGGGCGACGGGCGGGGTTTGTCACATGCATATAATGAGACGGACTCCCTCGTTTGGATTACTGACTATCTCAGCGAACGAACTCTGCAATGAGCTTCTTCACCGACTGCGTCAGCGGTATGTATTCCAGCCTATGACCCTTCTGGTATCTCTCAAACGAGATCACAGGAGTCCAATACGAGGGCACCCCTGTTGGCACGATCGAGAGCATCGGCGGCGTCACAAGCTACGTCGCGACGCCAACAGCCGACTACCCCAAGGATAAGGTCGTGCTCCTACTACCGGACAGCCACGGTCTGGAGTATGTCAAGAACAAAGTATGCGATCATTCCCCTGCTCTGGCTGTTTGGGGCTGACTTGCGTACGAGCTCATTGCGGACGGCTTCGCCGCGAACGGGTTCAGGACCATCATCCCCGACTATCTCGCAGGTGACGCCATCCCCGGCGACGCCTTTGGCGGGAAGGCAAGCCCGCTCCCCTGCCCGTCATGCATGTATCACCATTAACCCGCACTACTGGATACGTAGGACCCGCCACAGGAGACCATGATAAAGTGGTTCATGGATGGAAACCACGGGCCGGCAGGCACCCGCCCGATCCTCGACGCTGTGCTTGCGGCACTGAAGGCCGATGGCGTGACCACATTTGGCGCGACCGGCTACAGCCTGGGCGCACGGTCGTGCATCGATCTGGCGGTCGAGAACGTGACAAAGGCGATCGTAGTGACGCACCCGGCGCTGCTGGATGTCCCCGAGGACTTCGAGGTCTGTGCTCAGCGCTATCTCTTGAAAGATGAGGCTGACGCGCATCGAAGAAACTGAGGGCATCCTCGCATAACCCGCTTCTCATCAATGCGTGCGAGTTTGACAAACAGCTCACGCTTGAGAAGCAGAAGATCGCGAACGAAGTGCTTGGCGGCGGCAGACACGCACCAGGCTTTGTGCTCGAGTACTTTCCTGGGTGCTCCCATGGGTTTGCCGTGCAAGGAGACATGGGCAACTCTCTAGCGAAGGCCGGCAAGGACGGCGCGTTCAAGGCGGCAGTCGACTTCTTCATTAAGCACTTGTAGAGGCTTAAACAGGCTTGATGTGAGCTTCATGATGTGGGGCTGTAGCAGCGTGACGGTCGGTTGGCTTCGAGGAGATGTCTGAGGCCGTTCTGTTACCCTGCGTCGACGACTCATGCGCTCCTCAATTGCTGTGGGTTCCAGCAAGCCCCATGTCAGATTGAGTGTCTTGGGGTCGTGAGACCTGCCGTCGGACAAGTTAGCGCGTACCAGTATGCAGGTCTGCTTTGCTCGTGCCCGCGCTCCTGCCAGGCCCGTCACGATGTACATGGTGGATCCACCATCAGTCTCGCCCTCTCACCCTTGCGCGCGAGAAAGGTGCAAGGAAGTGTCATTGACACATCGCACAATGAGTCTACTACGCACACGCTAACAGGTGCTTGATAAGGAACTTGACGGTGTTTTTGAACGCGCCCTCCTTGCCGGCCTTGACCTTGGGGTCGCTCATGTCGCCCCGGACCGCGAAGCCGTGCGTGCACCCGGCAAAGTACTCGCGCATGTAGCCCGCCGCGTACTTGCGGTCGCCGAGCAGCTCATCCGTGGTCTTCTGCGCCTCGGGCGGGAACATGTGGTCCGTCTCGCACGCGTTGATCAGGATCGGGTTCTTCGACGTCTTCAGCAGCTTCTCGAAGTCGTCGGGCACCTTGAGGAGCGACGGGTGCGCGATCACGATCGCCTTGGTCACGTTCTCGAATGCGAGGTCCATCGCGCACCGCGCGCCGAAGCAGTAGCCGGTCGCGCCGAAGGTGCTGACGCCGTCGGCCTTGAGCGCCGCGATGACGGCGTCGAGGGGCGGGCGTGTGCCCTCGGGGCCGTGGATGTTCCCGAACCACTTGCCGATGTCGAATTTCTGAGGAGCGTCAGCGGGAGCGGGCAGGATGCAGGAGAAATCCCAAGACGAACGCCGGAGGACAGCATGGTGTCTGCGGGGACCACGTCACCGTGCAGGTAGTCCGGCATGACGACCTTGAAGCCGTTCGCGGCATAGTCGTCCGCGAGCAGCTCGTTATTCACGAGAGGGACGCCGAAGACGTCCGTGAGGAAGAGGACGACTTTGTCTTTGGGTAGCCGGCCGAGGGTGTCGCGACGTAGCACTCGACACCGCCAATCTTCTCGATCTTGCCTGTGCGTGTGTTAGGCGAGGTGAGGACAGAGGAGGGGAAAAAGTACCGGTTGGCGTGCCGTCATGCTGGACGCCTGCAGACGTATGAGCAAGAGAGCGGAGGAGATCGGGCGCGCGCACGCACCCTTGACACAGTCCTTGCAAAAGCTCATGGTGTGTGGTGAGGGTTGTGGGTGGAATAAAGTGAGTGAGTGCTTGAGGCAATCTCCGCCTGGCTCTTGTATGTTTTGCTGCCGGAGCTGAAGTACCCCCTCAGGAGCTGACGTACCCCCTCAAGAGCTGACGTCCTCCCTCCGGAGCTGACGTCCCCCCTCGACACGTACTCGACCGCACATAGACCTTCTCCTGCTCGCGGCCGCCGGTGGGTAGCCCGCCGTCCGCTTGCGATGCTGTACGCGAATGACTGCGGATAGACGCCAGCCAAAAATAGTGCTGCCGGCCATGTTTGGATCGCCGCGAACGTGCACCGAAACCGACAGGGCTCTCAGCCCGAACGCGAACGCGAACTGGGGCCTGAAGGCCGAAGCTGCGTCACGTCAAGGCCCGTTGTCAAAGAAGGGGATCTGCGCCATAGGCCAGGACATCGCACAGGACGTGCTTGGTAAGGGCAGAGACGCGCCGAGCGTCGTCCAAGAGGATTTGTCTAGGTGCACGCACGGGTTCGCCGTCCCAGGAGACATGAGCAACCCGAGAGAACTACGTGCTTTCAGGCGTTCGAGGACGAGAGCCGCCGCGACAGCGCCGACAACATAACGCGTATCCCTCCCAGGGAGAGAGCAAAGGGGATGTGATGTTAAGCGGGCCAATGCTCATGCTCTTCACTCGCCCTCAAACAGCAGGCTCTCCAGCTCGGGACATTCGATGCGCTGATACAGCACAACTCAGACGCGAGACGACCGCGACGCGTACGATGAACGTGAACAGAAAGAAGCGTGAAGATCACGTGCGTCTACGACATCAAGATGAACGACGGCCAAACGGCGTCAGCGCGAACCAGGCTTCTGCGCCAGAAAAGAGCTCGGCTGCGCCGTCTATAACCAGAATGGGCTGCATTCATACATTGTACATTGATACTCCGTTCCGCTCAGAGGTGCTTGATGAAAAACTCGACGGTGTTCTTGAACGCGCCCTCCTTGCCCGCCTTGACCTTAGGGTCACTCATATCCCCGCGAACGGCAAACCCATGCGTGCACCCTGCAAAGTACTCGCGCGTGTACCCCGGCGCGTACTTGCCGCCGCCGAGCAGCGCGTCCGTCTTCGCCTGCGCGTCCTGCGGGAACTGGCTGTCCTCCTCGCACGAGTTGATCAGGATCGGGTTCTTCGACGTCTTCAGCAGCTTCTCAAAGTCCTCGGGCGTCTTCAGCAGCGACGGGTGCGCGATGACGATTGCCTTGGTCACGTTCTCGAACGCGAGGTCCATCGCGTAGCGCCCGCCGAAGCAGTAGCCGGTCGCGCCGAAGGTGCTGACGCCGTCGGCCTTGAGCGCCGCGATGACGGCATCGAGCAGCGGGCGCGTGCCCTCGGGCCCGTGGTTGTTCCCGAACCACTTGCCGATGTCGAAGTTCTTTGCGTGGAGCCGCGTCAGCGGGCGCGAACAGGAAGGATGAGGGGAGGGCGCACGCCAGAGGACATGGCGTCCGCGGGGATCGCGTCGCCGTGCAGATAGTCCGGCATGATCGTGCGGAAGCCGTTCGCGGCGAAGTCGTCCGCGAGCAGCTTGTTGTTCACGAGCGGGAGGCCGAAGACGTCCGTCAGGAAGAGGACGGCTTTGTCCTTCGGGTAGTCGGATGAAGGGGTGGCGACGTAGCACTCGACGCCGCCGATCGTCTCGATCTTGCCTGAGCGTGCGTTAGTCGCGGGGAGGGCAGGGGGAGGAGGGACGGTACCGGTCGGCGTGCCGTCGTGCTGGACGCCTGCGGACGTGTGAGCGAGAGAGCGGGGAGATCGGGCGCGCGTACGAACCCTTGACACAGTCCTTGCAGAAGCTCATGGTGTGTAGTGGTGGTGGTGAGAGGAAGAAAGTGCGTTGTCTGGGGCGATCTCCGCCCGGCTCTTGTACGACCCGCTGCCGATGCTGACGCCTTCGCTCGGCCCACACTCCACTGCTCACAGATCTTCCTTCGCTCGCGCTGCCGTCGTTCGCCAGCGTTGCCGAACGCAGTGCACACGAATTTAGATCGGCATGACGCGCTGGACCCGGGTGTGATTGCCCCTCGATGCCCGACGTCGTGCCCCCGCCGCCGAGCGCGACGGCCGAGCGCCGACGGATGTCGGTGCCGTCGGTGCTCGCGATCGTGTTCATCCTGTTCGTGCTCACGAACCGCGCGCCGGGCGACGCCCTCGCGCGCGCGTCGCGCGAGCACGCGCTCGACGTCGGCGCCGCGCAGCTCGCCAACTTCTCCGCCTGGCTGCGCTTTGGGAATGCCACGGACAACTTTACGCTCGTGCGCCCTATCATGTATATCATGGATGTATGCTGAGGGAGAGACAGCCAGAGCCGCACCCCGCGCGCGCCCCGCTCGTCGACGCCTTCCTCCCGCTGAACGGCAGCCTCGACCCCGCCACCGCGGCATACCACACGAACGTCTCGGGCTACTTCCACGGCGCGCTGTCCGTGCACAATCTCTCCGCGCCGCCCGCCGGCGCATCCTGGGCGCCGCACGCCGCGGCGCTGATGGCCGCGCAGAACGGCACGCTCGCGGCCGCGCGCCGGGGCACGTGGAACTGGACGGCGGCGAACCGCGTCGTGCTTGCGGCTGTCGACCGCACAGTGGCGGTCGATGCGGACGTCGCGATCATGCACGGCCGGATCGAGCTCGTCGACTCGCACACGGAAGACGAACTCCTCTTCTTCTTCGAGGCCGTGCACTTCCTGCAGAACGGCAGCATCTACGGCCGCGCCGAGCCGAACCGCCTCCGCCCGGACCTGCGCGACCTCCCCGCGCTCGTCCCGCCCGCGTGGCGGAACGCGACGGGCGCGGTCGTCGAGGCCGAGCTGCGCGCGCGGATCGCCAAGGCGCGCGCCATGCTCGACGCGGGCACGTACGACTCGATCACGGACGAGTATCCCTCTGGTAGGCAAACATCATTCTCGTTATGTTGCATGCTGACGGCAGGCCCGCAGAGGACGAGCCCGAGGCGCGCTGCGCCTTCGAGCTCTTCGCGCAGCTCGCGCCCGCACCAGGCGTCTCGCGCGCGGCGATGGCCGCGCTCGAGGCCGAGGACGCCGCGCCCGCGGGGCTCGCGCGCGCGCTCCCGCGCCCGGCGCGCGTCCTCCGCGGTGCACTGCTCAGCGCGCGCTGCGGGCTCCTGCTCGCGCTCCCCGCCGTGCACGGCATCAGCGCCAACGCGTGGTACCGCAAGGTCACCTCCTGTGCTTTCTCCCCCTCCCACGCGATTAGACAGATACTGACAGGAGACAGACGCGGGCTTCGCGGCGCTCACGCACCTCGCGCTCGTGATCCTGCTCGCGCGCCAGGTCGCGCGCAGCCGCACGCCCGCGGGGCTCGCGCGCCTCGCGCGCGGCACGTTCCTCGCGCAGGCCACGCTCGACGCGGTGTCGTTCTCGGGGCACGTCATCTTCTCCGTCCTCGCAGAGGGCCGCGCGGGCGTCGCGCTCCTCGCGCCTGCGTTCCTCGCCGGCCTGCTGCTCGCGTATGAGATGGTGCGCACGGCGGCGACGCGTGCTAGGACTAGGATGGCTGATCGTGTGCGCAGCAATTTGCGACGATGATCGCGCAGTACCAGGCGCCGGAGGATGCGGTCGTGCCCCCGCCGCCACCCGCTCCTGCGCCGGTGGCGGACGAGGCGGCGGCGCCCCTGCTTGCGGCGGAGGAGGGCGGCGCGCAGACGTACCCGCCACCTGCGCCTGCGCCCGCACCAGCCCCGCCGCCCACGGAGCCGTCGTTCGCGCAGCTGTACCTCGCGCACCTCCGCAGCGACCCGCAAGCGCGCACCTGTCCGTCCCCTCCCTCCCCTCTCCTACCCCACTCACACACGCGCCGCAGACCTGCTGATGAGCGTCCTGATCGTCGGCGCGCTGCAAATCGCGCTGCTCCCGTCCGCGGGGCTCGTCCTCGCGGGCGCGCTGCACGCGTCGATCTGGGCGCCCGCGCTCGTGCGGGGCGCCGCGCGCGGGCGGAGCGCGGGGCTGGCCGGCGAGTACGTTGTCGGCACTTCGCTCGCGCGGGGCGCGTACATACTCTACGTGCTTGCGTGCCCGCAGAACATCCTCGACGTACCGCCGCGGCCCTGGGCGTGGGCCGCCGCCGCGGCGCTCCTCGCGCAATGTGGTGCGCTTCGCGCGCAGGAAGTTCTCGGCCCCGCGTTCTTCGTGCCCCGCGCGTGGCGGAAGAGTGTGCGTGTGCATGAGTGGCACCCGGTGCTTGAGGCGGGCGGGGAGGCTGGGTCGTTGGGGGACTGTGCGATTTGTATGGATGCGATTGGGGTGGAGGAGGAGAGCGGCGAGGAGGAGGGGATTGTGGGGCGCGCGAGGAAGGCGAGGGTTAGGGCGGGGTATGCGCTCGCGCCGTGCCAGCATCTGTTCGTGAGTGGCTGGCGGGACGCGTGCGGGTGTGTTGGCTGACGGGCGGGTGCAGCATACGGCGTGCTTGGAAAGGTGGCTGGCGATCAAGGTGCGTGTTTTCGCGGTGGGGTGTGGAGGTCGAGACTGATGGGTGTGCTAGAATGTGTGTCCGCAGTGCAGGCGGCCGTTGCCGCCACTGTGAGCGGAGGACTCTGTATCTCTGGAGCTCAATATGGATCGTGCTATTTCCGTGGACAACCGGTTGTGCTGGCTTGGATTCAGATACAAACTCTTTCAGGAACTCATTGACGGCAACTGCGCGGACGGTATCACCGGTAGTCTCCCTGGCCTTGTCCATTGCTGCGAGGAGGAAGAGTGCAACGACTGCTTCACCTCGATCGCCAAGACGGACACCAGAACGTTTGCACTCGGGGAATGCTACGCCGCCTTCCGGAACCTTCGCGGACATCAAGCCTGCAATGGGCTGCAAGCGGTAAGGGTCAGGTCATGTATGTAACGGACTGACGGCATGCCACAGCACTACCCCATAACTCGGCTGCGATCCGTCCATTCAAAACTCAGATACGAGGAGCAGTACAACGCAGGGTTTATCATTGCGACAATGGCGCACTACTGTCACCCCGCGCCTTCCCCTCCCACCCGCCATGTCTCGGACCGGTAGTGTAGCCCTATATGTGGCCGGTGCGATCACGTCTGTGGTCGCCTATACGATGCTGAGGCGGCTGGCTGCGCGCCGTGCGCTACCGCTTCCGCCCGGCCCACGGCCGCTTCCGATCATCGGCAACCTGCTCGGCATGCCCACCCAGAAGGAGTGGTTGACGTACCGCGACTGGAATGCGCGCTACGGCGACGTAGTGCACGTCGAGGCGCTCGGCGTGAAGATGGTCGTGCTGAGCGACGCGAGCGTGGTGAACGACATGGTCGACAGACACGGCGCAGCGTACTTGGACAGGCCATTTTCGCACATGCTGGACGAGAGCGAGTACATCGCCGTGCCCGAACGCGCGATCCGCCACCTCGCGGAGGCGGGCGTACCGGGCAGGTTTCTCGTCGACTTCTTGCCCTTCTGTAAGCGCTGTCCATGAGAGGCGCCGGTACACGGTTGCTGATGATGTGCCCTCAGTGAAGTATCTCCCGGCGAGGCTCCCTGGTACCGGGCTCCATGCGTTCGCCGCACAGACAAGAGCGGATGGCCGCCAGATGCGCGATAAGCCGATGGAGGCCGTCATGGCCGACATAGTCAGCGGTTACATCAGGCATGTTGCGCAGATGATTCACCATGCGTTGCATAGGCCCGCGGCACCGCTCTGCCCTCGATGGTCCGCACGATGCTTGAGGACGACGCAGCGTTGCCGGCAGAGCGCTCCCAGCTCAACATGATCAAGGAGCTTGCTGGCGTTGCGTACTTGGCCGGCAGCAATACGACCGTGGGCGCCGTCAACTCGTTCTTTCTGGCCATGTTGGTGCATCCGGATGTGCAAGCCAAGGCCCAGGCGGAGATCGACCGCGTTGTGGGCAAAGACCGGCTCCCTGAATTCGAGGACGCAGTAAGCCTGCCTTATGTGCAAGCTGTCGCTAACGAGTGTTTGCGGTGGCTGCCAGTGGTCCCTTTCGGTCTGTGGTGTGATGGAACTCCACAAGGGCCTTGCGCTGACCCTTCGTCTCCTCAGGTGTCCCTCACGCAACAAACCAAGATACTGAGTACAGGGGAATAATTACCCCTAAGGGCGCTTTCATCATCGGGAACGTATGGTGAGCTCACGCATACGCATCAACCCTGTCTTTACTCACACTCAATCAGGGCCATCCTACACAACCCTGTCTTTACTCACACTCAATCAGGGCCATCCTACACAACCCCGATGACTACCCGGAGCCGGAAGCGTTCAAGCCAGAGCGATACCTCACACCAGAAGGCAAACTCGATCCCGCTGTGCGCGACCCACGCACGGCAATCTTCGGCTTTGGCCGCCGGGTCTGCCCCGGTCGACACATCGCCAACAACAGCCTGTTCACGATGGTGGCGACGCTGCTCGCGGTGCTTGAGGTCGTACCAGCAAAGGACGCCCAGGGGCGGGAAATCGTGCCAGAGGTGGATGTGACAAGTGGCATTCTGAGCCACATTAAGCCATTCCCGTGGGCCGTGCGCTCTCGCAGCCAGCATGCGCTCGAGCTGATCACCACCATGGCCTCTGTGCTGACCTATATGGTGTTGAAGTGGCAGGCTGCGCGCCGAGCGCTGCCGCTTCCGCCCGGCCCCCGGCCGCTTCCGATCATTGGCAACCTGCTCGACATTCCCACCCAGAAGGGATGGTTGACGTACCGCGACTGGAACGCGCGCTACGGTGACGTGGTCTACGTCGAGGTGCTTGACGTGAAGATGATTGTGCTGAGTGATGTGCGCGTGGTGAACGACATGGTCGACGGACACGGCGCGGTGTACTCGGACAGGCCGTATTCGCACATGGCAGACATGTAAGCGCATCATCGACTGTAGACGCTTGGCTGACGTGTCTTTCGTCAGGATGGACCTGATGTGGCCGCTGTCCGTGCTCCCGTACGGCGAGAAGTGGCGGCGCGGCTGCAAGCTTATGCATGCACATATGCATCAGGGCGTGGTGCGCAAGTACCTCCCCATTCAAGTCGAGTCTGCCCGCCGCCTGGCGCGCGACCTTTTGCAGCTTAATAACAATAAGGAGGCCCTACCCGCGGCCATCCGCACAAGCTTCGGCAAAGCAATCGTCAAGATTGTGTATGGGATCGAGGCCCATGACGCAGAGAGCGAGTACATCGCTCTGCCCGAGTGCGTGCTCCTTCGCCTCGCGGAGGCGGGCACGCCGGGTAAGTTTCTCGTCGAGTTTTTGCCGTTCCGTGAGTGCCTGCCATTAGAAGGACAATCATAGGTCTTGCTGATGTTCAACACCCCAGTGAAGCACTGCCGGTGTGGCTTCCCGGCACTGGCTTTCATGCGTTGGCCGCGCAGACGAAGGCGGACACTCGCCAAATGCGAGACAAGCCGATAAAGATTGTCATGGCCAATATGGTCAGTGATTATGCACAGCACTTTACACCAGTGACTCACCATGTACAGGCTCGTGGTGTCGCTCCACCTTCAATGGTCCGCACGATGCTTGAGAACGATGCAGCGTTGCCTGTAGAGCAGTCCGAGCTCAATATGATCAAGGACCTCGCCAGCGACGTGTACCTGGCCGGCAGCGACACGACCGTCAGGGCTGTCAACTCCTTCTTCCTCACTATGATTCTGTATCCTGAGGTGCAAACCAAGGCATAGGCTGAGATCGACTGTGTTGTGGGCAAGGATCGCCTGCCTGAGCTTGAGGATGCAAAACAGCTGCCTTATGTGCAGGCAATCGCCAACAAATGCTTGCAATGGATGCTGGTTCTACCTTTTGGTGCAGATACCTAGCTCGAATCTATGTGTGATGCATTAATTGTGGTAACGCATCTCTCTGATAGGCATCCCCCACGCAACGAATTGAGACGCTGAGTACAAGGGGTTCTCAATCCCACAAGGCGCCTTCCTCATGTGCAACATTTGGTAATCCTGGGTGTACTCTTTTACCGTGACAAAGCTCCTATCTGACCTGCATAGGGCGATGCTGCACAGCCCCAATGACTACCCCGACCCAGAAACCTTCAAGCCCGAGCGTTACCTCACACCCGACGGCAAGCTCGACCTCACTGTGCGCGACCCGCGGACTGTGGTCTTTGGCTTCAGTCGCCGCGTCTGCCCCAGTCGGCACATTGCCGATAACAGCCTGTTTGCAATGGTGTTGACAATGCTTGCAGTGCTCGATGTCATGACGGCAAAGGACGCTCAAGGGAATGACATTGTGCCGGAGGTGGATGTCACGGGTGGCCTCCTCAGCCACATCAAGCCGTTCCCGTGGGCCGTCCGCTCTCGCAGCCAGTGTGTGCAAGAGCTGGTGGCCAATTTGATTTCACCATGATCAGAGTGCGCCGGAATATGAGATGTCAGACCAGCGTCATTATTTAGGCCTGTGAGGTGGAGAGTGGACTCTAGAAAATTGTAACATACATGAATGGAAGACACAACCAACAGATCTGGGCATTGTTGCAGAGATGAACTTGAAGTCAAGCAGTGAAGCTGTTGGTGCATACCACGTGCACTTGGCGGCACTCTTCTTCTTTCCATCTCTGGTACAAATGCTTCAACTCTCTGAGTCATACTGCTACGTATCACTATCAAGCTTCTCCTGCATCCAGAACTTTTCGCAAGACGCATACTAGCTGCTTTGTGTCTATTACCCCTGTTATGCTGTTTCGCCTCATACATGGCAGTGTCTATCACGCGTCATACAGAGCACACTTGCAGCAGCCTCTGTTTTGCAGATACACCACCCACTCACACATATTCCAAGCGGATACATCATTACCCAAGAAGCTGACAGCTGGCAACTTTCTGAACCTGATGTGCTGGATAGCACTGCCT
>LCTX01000905.1:0-25901 GCA_002233555.1 Limonomyces culmigenus | reverse complement strand
ACCCTTACGAGCTCCGCCCACAGTGCCGGCGACTCCGCGTTCAGGCGGGCGCCGCGCTGGAGGAGCGTGCGCGCGGCCTCGACGCCGCCCGCGCCGCCCGCGTCGAGCTCGTGCGCGGCGGCGAGGACGTACAGCGCGGGCTCGCCCGGGTGCCGCTGCAGCGCGCTAGCCGCCCGCCGTCAGCCTCGCTGGATCTTTACCAGGCGGGGTAGACGCACGCACCGCGCACAGATCCGCCCGACGAGCGCGCGCGCGCCCTCGTCCCTCGCCTTCCGGATATACGCAGTCCAGAGCGCGACGTCCGCGCCGAACTTCTTGAGCGCGCGCTCGAAGACGGCGAACTGCCTGCGCACGAGCGCGTAGTCGCCCACGCTCGCCGGGCCCTTCCTTGCTGTCGCCCCTTCAACCCACTAGCGCACATAGAAGGGGGGAGGGACAAACGCATGCGGGCGGCGCGCTTGCGGCGGAGCGCCTCGAGGCGCGCCTCGTACGCGACGTACGCGAGAAAGTCGGCGGTGCGGGGTGCGCGCCGGACGAGCGCGCTCTCGAGCGCCGTCCGCCGGCGCACGATCTCCTGCATCTCCGCCTGTGCCCGCGCATCAATCAGCCCTGCATCCCCGCTGTGCACACACACACACAGAGACGCACGCGCGTGAAGAGCCCGCGCGCGACGAGGTCTTTGAGCTCCGGGAGCATCTATTAGCGCATCCCCGCGTCAGCGCACGGACGCGGTGGGTGCACACGAGCGGCACCTGCTCCTGCTGGAAGTGCACGCGCTCCATGGCGGCGAGGACGGGGACGGGGGCGGGGGCGCGCTGAGGAGGTGTAGGAGAGAAATGATATCAGTGGGCGCCTACGCGCAAGTTGTGCACAGCCACGCGCCGCGTTCTACTCTGCCCACGACGTGGACGTCGACTTCCAAACCGATAAGGCGCATCTCTGAGAGGAGTACCTCGAGAACAAGGTCTTGTCAGCTTTCTCCTTCGCCCGCGACTCGCTGGCCGCCGGGAAAATGACATCGCACATGCCTTGCGAGATGGTCGATGAGATCCTTGACTGCATCCAGAAAGACGACCTCGCGGCCTGCACACTGGTGGCGTCCTCGTGGAGGGCGGCAGCCCAGAGACGTCTGTTCTCTAGTCTCTCTTTCTCGAGGGGATCGTCGGAGAGTTTGTCGCAGAAATCTCGTGCGATAGGCCGCGCACCTAAACTCCTTGATTACATCGAAGAGATATATATAGCTGCGGATCAAGGAAGTGCCGTCCCATTTCGTCCCATCCACGATGCCTTTGGTCGCCCACTTCCAAACCTGCAATATCTCATTCTCGAACATGTCAGCATCAGAGGGACTAGGTTCGGGCCAGGATATGGTGTTGCGTTCCCGTACCTTGCATCCGCGAGCACGGTGCGGCTCTGGTCATGGGTCTTTGACAATTACCATCAAGCCCATCGGTTCATGTCACAGTTCTTTCATCTCTCTTCGGTGTGTATGGCAGGGAAGATGGGATTAGACGGAGTGTATAACCTTCCTCTCCCTTTCTCAGCGTTTCATCGCCTCCGTCATCTGGAATTGACAGACTTAAGAAATTGTGCCCCGGAGGATGCGGCACCCTGGACGAACGACGCACAGGCTCCGGCGATCACCGCTCTCGAGATCATGACGATCGAAACGGATGCACTGAGCAACATGAACATCGCCGTGTATGCGCCCAATCTGCGCGAGCTAACAATGAAACCATCTTATCGTCATGCGGACCTGTCTTCAGTGGAAAGCTGGCCACCTCTACCGAAACTCGCGAAGCTCGTTGTGAACGGACTCACGCCGGAAGCAATGTACCGCAACGTGACCGAGATCTTCGGGCGCCTCCGTATCGTGGTACCAGCATTGAGCAGTATAGTCCTAGAGAGTCTTCACCATGAATCACCTCCTGTGGATTGGTCATTGCTCCCACGCGTCCTTCTCGACGCTTCCACACACACCCATCCGTTGCAAAGCATCGCGATCCAAGTGAATTACTATTGGAATCCTGCTACTGGGCTCGAGCAGCTTGTACGAAAAGTGGCAAAGTGCGAGGGATTTGATCAGGTAGCCTTCGGAAGGGTAGCCTTGATCATCCGATGCACAGACTTTAGGGGCGACTCGGCCCAGCAGAGTTTTGGAGGCGTATCAGGATAATCAAGGTCCTTAGTTATAAGTGGCAAAGAAATATATTCGATGTATAGGTGGTAGAGACAAGGGACATCGCAGGAGATGATCATGCTCAAGCTCAGCAATTGGAGCTGCAACGCAAGTTTGAGATTACCTCGAACCCCAGCTATTTTAAGCCTCATTTGTGCAGCAGAAATGTGACTGGCGTGGGGGAGGAGGACGGACACCGTCGGCTCTACGCCTACTGGTCGGCTAAAGTGGGCGCAATGCCGACGGAAGTGCACACGTGCCTCCGCAGCCGGCGGCCGCAGCCCGCGACTGCACTGCCTCGCCCGGCCGTTACGCTTGTTACCGTCCGCCTCAACTATAAAATGTGTTCGCGTACGCCGTCCTCCACACTACCCCATTAGCATGGCATTCGTCGTCCAGTCTCTTGTGAAAGGCGTCGCCTCCGGCATCGGCCTGGCTAGTGAAGGGATCCACGCCTACAAGGACCGCAAATCCGGCTCTCAGGGCCAGTCTGCAGACGCATCCACCGAGGAGGGCGAAGAGCAGGACTGGGAGCTCGACGACACTCAGGAGGAGCTCATCGCTGGTGACCCTCAAGCGCCTTCGGGTACCTATGGCCAGCTCTCGCCCGAGGCGCGTGAGGCCATCGCGAAGAATCCTGCCCAGCAGGCGGCGCTCTTCCTCGGCCGCTTCCCACGGACCGAAGCTGCGGCGCAGGCGCGGCTGCCTTTCCCTGTCATCTTACCCCAGCGCAGGCCGAAGGAGCGCTCGCGAGGCTTCGTCCGCGCGTATGCGCCTGTGCTGGACGACTGCGGCATCGACCAGGTCATGTTCCTCGACTTCATCGAGACGTTCGACCGAGCCAGCCAGGCGTCGCCGTGGATCCAGACCATCAACCTGGCGAGCGTGTACACGGGATACGTCCCGCACGGACTCGGAATACTGATATCCGCGGTGATAAACAAGGCTACCAATGTCGCTATCGAGCTTCACGCCCGTTCTCGGTGAGTGAAGTACCGCGACGACGACAATTCTAGCGTTCTCAACGCCTTCTAGCACCCATTCGTTCCTCGATGACATCAACGAGAACTTCTTCCGCCCTCGTGGCCTTTATTGCCTCGTCATGACCTGGGACCCGGATGCTGAAGCCGCGCAAGCATCAGTCAACCTGAACACGCAAGTTATGGCGTCTATGGAGGGCGCATCCGCGCATGGTCTCGGCAAGCTCAAGCGCAGCCTCGCTTCCTCTGACGGAAAGACCGCGGGCGACGGCGAGATGCCCGAGACTGCCCCGCTTATCTACCCCGCGCTCGACCAACTTGTTTCCGCGGACCAGAAGTCCTTGTCCAAGATGGGCAAGGGCAAGGCCTGGCTCAACGACTACATGGATCGGCGGGCGCAGGCCGAGTACGCGAAGGAGAACCCGGACGGCACGCTCGCGCAGGGCCCGAAGCCCGTCTTCCACTCCGTCTACTCCGACCCTAGTCACCCGGCCAGTAGTGGCAATCCGTGGTCTCTCATCACTGCCGGCAAATGGAACCCTCCGAGAGGACTGGGAGCGCTGGTGGGACAAGGCGGACTTCTGGGGCAGGTTCGAGGAGGAGGGGACGACACGGTTGGTCGGGCTGGGCTTTTGGGGCGTGGACACGACGGTGGCCGCGGAGGCGGGCTTCTGGGGCGTGGACGCGGAGGCGGACCTACGGGACGTGAGCGCGGAGGCGGTCTACTGGCGGGTCGCGAAGGTTTGCTTGCAGGTCGGACTGCTCTCGGAGGTGGGCGTTCCGAAGGGCGGCTGGGAGCTCGAGCTGGATATAGCTCGCATTCTGAGCAAGAGCTGCCTTCTCGTGGTCGTATGGGGGCCGGGGCCCGTGGCGACAGCACGGGTGGGCCTCTTCAAGGGAGACGCGGAGGCGAACGAGGGCTGAAGAAGATTCTGAAGAAGGTACGTGCCTTCCGGCCCTTGCTTTCATCCTTCGCTCACACATCCCTAGAATGTGCTGTATCTCATGATCGTGAACATGCCGACGGAGGAGGAGATGGCAGAGGCCCGAGGGCTGGTGGACCAATATGTTGCCGGCTCCCGTACGTAGATTACCTCTTTCTCGTGTTCTTGTAACGGATAGAATTGGACTATGGTTAATTCAATATGAGTCCACAATAATGGTGTCGAGTGTCCGGCACATACTCTCAAACAAACATGCCTAGTTCCAATATCTGAGTGGCTGAATCGCTGCATCCACCGAAAGCAGGCCTTTGCCGCACCGGACGCCCATTCACTCAGCCACAGATCCTAGAAAAGCCCGAGTGCACTCGGATACGTCTTCGACGGAGGCCAGGCACTTGGTGTCGCGGATGCACACACATTGCCGAATCGGTACTGATACATTCAATTGCGTTATCATGCAAGCAAAGGCTGATACTCTTACTAGTTACACTCTTCCATTGGGCTCGCCGAACGCACGGGTGGACGAACAACCTTGGTCATGGATATTGCAGTCATCTGTAGTCAGCGCAATAGCCGTCTGATTGAAGTCTTTGGAGGCAGCAAATCGTGATACGCCGATACGTGCAAGGACCAGCGTCTGAGAAATGGTCTGGAAAAGTGTCAAATATGTACAGGTAAAAGGTATCTCGGCTCACAAAGATGAATGGAAGAATTCCATACATCATGCTCGTTACATCAAGACTGTAGTCCTTTTAAATTTGATGCATCAGTTGCTGTCAATACATGAATCTGAGTTGTAAATGTACATACTTGCAGACGGCTTGCATAACAGCCAGTGTAAACTGCGAGGGAGATCCACGACAGCAAGGAGGACTCCACGAATCCTCGAGCAAAGGGAATCGAACGCAATGAATCTGAGTGCTGACGGCACGACCTACTAACAAGACTAGAACAAGTCAGCGTCACCCTACAGCGCATCCACAGAGAGAATAGGCACGAACATGATTTTTGCTACGATGGACGTGCTTAGTACGGTGTTAACGACCAGTGAGCATGTCGCCCAAGTTATAGTGGTAGAATACGACTTTCCGACCATGTCGAGGATCTTGCCAAGGTTAGTCCAATAAGAAGAAGATAAGCCTGTGGATGATGGATCGCCCCCGGCATAGAGTCTCGCCGTGAAGACGAGGTTCAGCGCAGTTGTGATGATACCACTGACTGCAGAAGAAGCTCTTAAGTTCTGATAGAACGATAAAGGATGAGCCACGTACCGCACACTCCAGGTATGACAAGCAAGAGCGTCCACTTGATCCACGGTCGTTTGTCGAAGATCACATAGCATCGCCAAGCGAGCACAGTGTCTGATAGGGCACACTAAGTACCCTTGAATTGAAGATCAAATGTGAGAAAAATTCAAGCTGACGGATATAGGGGGAGACATGCTAGATATCAGCATGAGCAGACGAGCGACATACATGTGAGTAAAGCAAACGAACCTTCGCCAAGTTCCTACCACAAGACAAAACATCGCTTTAGCTGTGGTGGAGTTGTCTGATAGACTCGTGGTTGCGGTATAGATGACACTGCTGATGTCGAGTGTAACGACAGGAAAGCTACAAGTGGCGTTTGCAAATCGTAAGGTATTGGAGACGTAGAGCATGTACGTTACCACAATGATCCATCGGATCATAGACGACAATTGCGTGCCCCCTGAAGTAGTCCACATGACGATAAAGAAGAGAGCCACATAAGACACCTAAGAATCCTTCTGAGTTTCTTCAAGAGAGTCGACTGAGTTGCCTCACCATACAGAGCCACCGGAAAGAACACAAGTATAGAGAATAGTGGTAACCGGTAATCCACCCATACGGAAAGCCCATCTTCATCCATCTTGTTGAGCGAAAAGACAGGATGTAACGCGGGAGGAGCAGTTCGGGGGCATCCGTCGAGCTGGAGAGAGCGCTTTCGAGAGTCATATACGACATTGCTACCAGAAAGGCACGAGGTGCGGTGATGCTCATCGTAACGTGCAGATGGGTAGCGCTGTAGAAGCGGCAGCCTGCCGAACTTCTGCCGTTGCGCAGCGCGTCCAGAGCAACTGCGGTCCCATCTTCAGTGCTCATGCACACATCCTGTTCGATAAGAGCATAGATACTCGTTGTACGGCATTGGAATTCGAAGCGACGGGAACACAGGCAGTGTGCTGGCGACGAGAGCGCATGCAAAGACGCGACCTTGGAGGCAACACGATGGTTCGGCGCAGAGCCGTGTCACGGTCACGTGACGCCACCCCAACTTGGCATCCTACATCCCATCGCTTGCTTTCTTCCACGCCGGCACGACCGCCCGCGCAACCGAATCGACCGCAGTCTCCATCGCGCCCCTCTACACCTCGTCCTCCACCACCGCGAACAGGCCCTTCGCACGCCACCGATCGGGGTGGAACCGCCGCGCACAGCGCTCGAGGAACGGCACTGGTAGCTCGCGAATGCATGTCGGCGCTGAACTGACTTTCTCTGGAAGTCTAATCCCATGCAATAGTAGTATGGTACATGTGATACGAATATTATCTACAACTCTTCATCGTCATGAGCTGGGAACCCGCTCTTATCAGAGAACCGAAGGTATGTGCCCAACCTGGCCAACAGTCGTTTGGAGGCCGAGATGAGAGAATTGAAGGACGTTGTTGCGTAGTGTATTTGCTCGAATTCATCATCCAAGGCAGGAGTCTACGTGGACCAAGTTAGCGACGGGAAGAGTATGCAGACGGCTGCTTCGCTAACCTTGCCACTGGCGGCACGTTCGACCGCCCGATTCGCGCCCTGTATGAGTTTCTCGCTGGCATCCTCATCAGTATCCGCCCACATCCTTCGGAAGTTCTCCACTGCGTAAAGACTCTCTGACATTCGGTGCAGCGTGTTGATCAGCGCAACAACCTCGGACCGCTGAAGCAGGTTCGGGTTCGTCGTCGGGTTCAGAGCGAACTCATCAAGCTCGAACAGGATCTTCAACGCTGTCGCAATGCCGGTCGTCTGGACCTTGCCCCACAGCTGGCACTTGCCGCAGCCGACGCAGTCCATGATGCGCGAGACGTTCCGGAAGTGGGTCTTGAACTCCTCCTTGAGCACGGCCGCGTTCTCGCCCCGGAAGAGAACACTCTCGTCGAACGCTCCGACGCGAGTGGCGATTTTCGTGACCTCCTTGAGCTGAGCCACAGTTTCGACATCGTCGGAGTGGTCGCCAGTGGAGCAGTAGTCGTATGATGAAAGGTACGGGGCGATACGTGCGACAGCACGAAGCAACAGTACCGTATCGAAGTAGATGTACTGGAGCCGTTCAGGGAACGCAGCGACACGGTCGATGAAGCATGCCAGATTGGGTTTCTACAAAATCATCAGGAGGAGCAGTGATAAATAGCAGTGAGTACTGACATATTCTCCGGTTGCTTTGTCCAGATACTCGTTACAAATGTGTGTAGATATTGAAGCATGAAGACCTGCATTCCAGTTAGTTCGGTGTCACACAATCAATTCACTGAGTCGACGTACCGGAGACAATCTTGTAATATACACGCTTCTCGAGGCACTCGCCCCGAACGTCCCCATCCTCATTCCGTAATGGATCGATCATGGTATCGGGCAGAGTCACAGGCGCCGGCGCCTTACCCTTCATGAGGTTCATTTCGGAGAGTCCAAAACAGTTCTCCTCGTATATGGACCTCCAAACTCTCGCTGCTGACCGTCCAGCGTAGCCAGTGAAGCGTTCCGGATTCGCGGATAGGTCAATGTAATCGCCCTCTGTAGATAAGAAGAGGAGGATGAGATGATATGTTCGTGAACAGAGAAGGAGGTCGCACCTGTTTCGTCGTCGAGAAAGCAGAAATCTGTGTCGCGAGAGTAACAGCCCGGCATGACTACTCGCTGAAAAGATTTGAGTCTCTCTTCTACAATAATGAACCATGAGGAGCCCACCTCGCCTAGGGGTACGTTCAATCTACTCAGGGACGCTGATCTCCACTTTTCAGGGATCTCGCTCTGAACCTACTCGTGAGCGATACATGACCACTCAACCCGAGAAACAACCGACCTCGTCCACGGTAGTGGTGCCACACTCCTTGTTCATACAGGAGACCTTTTCCTGCCAGAACGGGCAATCACGGTAGAGATCGACCTAAGAGTGAGGCTACTGTTAGATAGTAGCAGAGAACGGGGTGTGTTCAGTACGCACACGAAAGTACTTGAAGAAGGGAGTCTGGACAAGACTCTGGAGATGATGATAGAGCTCGTCGTTGACGCTTTCCACTGTCTCAAAATCACATGCTGTTGTTTCTATTGGACCGGTAGTCTGGAGTATTGGTCAGCATTGTGCGAGATTGCGATGATAGCAGACACAAGGCACACACCGCTTGTCGGCACTCAGTATGGGTGACGGGCTTGTGCTCCAGCACAGTCTGCACCTGCCCGCTACGCAGCAAACTGTCGGAGAATAGGCTGCTTCCGCTTCCACCCAGAACGTCCGCACGCGACGTCTGCAGCGCAAGCGTGCCAAGAAACAGCGGTCCTAGGTTTCGCATAGCTCTAGCTTGTGCAATTATGGCAACTAGCTTAGGGGTAGAGGATGCGGAAAAGCCAGACGAAAGACAAGAAAGTGAAAGGATGACATCGTGGATGAGCGCGAAGCAAGCCCGGACTTGATCAGGTGATCGTTTCTTACGTGTCACGTTTTGAATTTGGCGAGTCCAGATCAAAGACTTTCTCTAGACCCAAAGAAATTATATGCATAGATGCTGAACGAGATTGAGTTACATATGTCACCCCTTACCCCCAAAGAAACTAGAGATTTTGCTCATCCCTTTCGTGTTCGCCTTCTTCAGCTGTTCGACACCATGACTCGCGTTCTTTCGCTTCTTACCACCTTCAGCTGTCGAGTCTGACCCTGCTTTGGGCTTCTTCCCAGGATTGGGGTCTACAGCGGCCATGGCGGCTGTATCTACTTCACGAAGCGATTTCAGGTGGGTGTCCAGGGCGGTGAAGCTGAATCAAACGTAAGTCATCTATCGGTATTCTAGCAGGAGACACTCACTCGTACGAAGCTACGAGAGCAGCATAGATATCGGTGGGCAAGTACTGTGACAGAAGCTCGCAAGCGGCTCGCGTTCGGCCAACTGCAAGGACATATGTCAATGGATGATAAACGCATGTGGTAACTGATTCTACCTTCGAGGAGCTCCTCTTTGCCGTCGTCCATAAGTCCGTCCTTGGCAAGATTCCGGGTTATAGTCCGAGACTGCTCGGCGAGCGCAGGTGTCGATAGCCTTGCTACCTTTGTCCGCATGTGCTGCACAACAGTCTCTATAGAGTATTTGCATACGGATAGCTCCGGCGACAGCTCTGAAAAAGCCAGATCAAAACAACTCGTTGGATGACAGGAGAATCACAACTACCTTTTGTCTCACATATCCGCTTCACCGAGTCAATCACGCAATCGAGCGTAAGCAGATGCATCACGTCCTGCTCTGATATTGCCAGAGATGGGTCTTTGGCGGCGCTCGACGCGCAGTCTCGAGCGAGCTTCTGGGCGGCATCCTCAATCATGTCTTCAACCGGACGAAATGAGCTCGGACTGTTTTTCTAATGAATGAACATGGTTACGGATGGGTATATACACGGGTAGACGAACTCACGGACTGAATGGATTGCAACAGCGGGAGAACGAGGAAGGCGGGGTCAATCGGTGTCAGAACGAGAAGGTTTCCGTCTACACCAGAGGATTAGTCAAGGCACGAATGTCGACCAAAGATCAAATGAGCACCTGATATGACCTCATTATCATCGGAAAACCATGAGCGAGGGTTAGGCGGAGTAACAGCTTGAACTTCAAGGATGTCGTGTACATGACCAGACGAAGAGGAGGACCGAGCGTATGGTAGAAAGAGCGACGGTATCCCTTGTTCCACTCATCTCAGTAGAGAGTTGAATCATTAGTGAGCGGGTAAGACGGACCTGTGCGAGGATGCGGTAAACGCAAGAAACGCAGGCCAGAGTCACTGAGCGCAGGGGTCTTGCTATCTAATTGAGCAGACAGAGCTTGTATGACATCTGCAATTTGTTCGAACCATGTTCAAGAAATTCATATGGAGATTGTACCAGCGGGAAGAACAGCAGTACGAGCCATGGCCGGGACGCTTGTGGGATGGAAGACGCCGAGGACGCGACGCGTGACAGGACACGACGCGTGACAGGACACGACGCGTGACAGGACACATCCCGTGTGTGTGACCAAGCGCGTCTTCAATCTTTTCCTTCTTCCACCACCTCGCATGAACCGCACCGACGACGCTCAACATGCATCACTCTTTGGACCTGCATCTGAACCTATCTGTATTGGGCAGTTTCTAGAGTCATCCTTAGGCCTCGCCGGAGCCACTATACCCATACCTCATACTCCAGCATCCGAGCCAGACAACTCGACTATCAGCGGGTGGTCAGATTGGCTTCAGTTGTCGGAAGAACACCGAGCCGAGGTGCAGGCCGACTGCAGGTACGGCTCTCAATACGCCGTATCATTGATACACAAACTGATCACCGCAGTGTAGATGACGTTAGCTCTCTTGTTGATGGAACACTCGACACAGTCCGCACAGCAGCGCACATCATCAAACTCAACCGTGCAACTCTGGACACTATTCGCAGCTCCGCAACATCCAAGAAACGAGCGTCGCGACGGCAACCTGATATCGCGGATCCGGAACACGAGCACGTCGACGTCAAGGCGTTTCAAAGCAAGCTCGACGCTGTGCAGTTAGCGAGCTGGAAACTCGACCTAAACTCGGCATTGCTGATGCGTACCCCCATCAACGCGGACTACAACGCACTTTCGCAAGTGGTGGGGTTGTTTCTTGCTACCGAAGCTTGCATGTTTGACTGACCTTCTTGTAGCGCAAGTCGATCCCTGGCATGGATAGCCCAGAAGATGACAGGGTGTGCCTCATTGTGTTTAGCATACACGTTCGGACTGCTCGATCCCGCAACTATTTCACCCGGGCCTCTCAACACGCGGTTCTCTCTTCCCAAAGCGTCGGTGACATGTACGAAGTCATACCCTGCATCTCGAATGAGATACCGAAGGAGGCCGAAGACGAAGACGGCAAGGTCATCGGCTTCGAGCCAAGCACCGCTGAAGATCCGGCCTTCACTGGGTCTGTCATCCTTATGGAAGGCATCGCCTATGGCGACGGCCAGTCGGATGGGGACTACTCCGAGTGGGTTGTCTTCATCATGAATCAAAGTCCGCGTACTGATTGCGAAAAGCAAAGTCATTCGGCGGCTGAGCTCCCAGGATGAATCATCAAGACCTGCGGTGACCAAGGGGCCGGCTATGCACGACGTCCAGCTCTCTACCCTGACATTACGTCTCAATCAGCCTTACTGGATGCTGCACGCCGGAAATTGTGAGCACACCATCGTCATCGATGAGATTCGGTATGTGACGGTTCAAGTATGGCCATCTTGTGCATATTGACTTAACCTAAGCGCAGCCTGAAGCATCATTCAGACCCTACGGATGGTTACCCGTTGACGACCTATCTCCAACCGAGCATGATCGACATGTGCCGGGGGTGTTCCAAGGTCCCTGCCGTTTGCTCCGTGCGTGGCGACATCCGATTAGGCGAGAGTCCATGCTTGCTATGTGCGCCATGCTGGCGTCGCATGGGCATGCCTCAGGACGCGGAGCCCGGTGATATCATAGTTGCCCACCTTCCTCGATATAATATTGGATGGTGACCCGGTGAGCATCGTCTTTCAAGTCTGTTTCACATGATGGGCTTCGTGCCATTTCCACACAAGAGCATGTTAGACTTCCTAAGCCCTCCGGGGCCTGAGGATAACTGTGTGCTGATATCTTTTGAGAGCGTCTTGCTTGAGCAACGAACTGACTCATTCCCTTATAGTGACAAATCGCACGGGCGAAGTTGAAGATATGTCCAACTAGATATCATTGCAATGCAAGCCGAGTGCGTCTACAGATACATACATGCCTTTACTTCTTCGATTAGAGGAGGGACGCGGTCTCGAGCAGCAGGACAATGCTGTGCACGATCTCGGGCACGGAGTGCTGGGTGAGGTCCACCGTCAGGTCGGCCTTGGTGGGCGTCTCGTACTCGGTGTCGACGCCCACGAAGCCCTGGAGCTCGCCAGTCCGCGCCTTGGCGTATGCGCCCTTGCGGTCCGTGGCCTCACAGTGGGAGAGCGGTGTCGCAATGTGGACGAGGAAGAAGTTGCCTGCGCCGCCACGCTGCATGACGACGTCCCGTGCAGCCGCCCGGCTCTTCTCCTCGGGTGCGATGGGGGCAATGATGACGGCCGCGCCGGCGCGAGAGAGCTCGGCAGAGACCGAAGCGATGCTCTGCAGGTTCTGACTCCGCTGCTCTGCCGTGTACTGGCGCGCGCCAGAGCCCTCCTCGTTGATGGACTCGCCGAGAAGGAGAGACACGGAGCGGCTCCCCTGCTGGTTCAGAACGACCTGCAAGGCCCGAGCGATCATGTCCTTGCCAGAGTTGTGGAGGCCAGTCAACATGATGACGAAGCCCTGCTTGAGCCGGGGAGGGTGGGTCTGACGGAGCGTCTTCACCACCTCGCTGTTTGTGTTTTTAGCTTCTGAAATCAGCTAATCGGTTGTTGAGGAGTACGCACTCGTACGAGAACCAGTCAGGGATGGCAGCGCCAGTGCGAAGACGGCGGCGAAGCTCGGTGCCAGAGATGTCGAGCGTCTGGGCACCCTTGGGCACCTCATCGACCGGCTGGTACTCGTCCAGGTCCGGGCGGTACGACATCTGCTGGAACGGAACCATCTCGATGTGCAGCTCGTCGCGGTACTTGGTGACCAGCTCCTGAGCATCGTACGGGCCGTAGAAGTCCTTGCCCTGCGAGTTCTTGCCAGGGCCAGCGTGGTCGCGGCCAACGATGAAGTGCGTTGCGCCAAAGTTCTTGCGAATGATCGCGTGCCATACAGCCTCGCGGGGGCCAGCCATGCGCATCGCCAGCGGAAGGAGAGCGAGCTGCGCCATCCCGTTCGGGTACTTGGCCATGATCGCCTCGTACACCCGCACACGCGTGAAGTGGTCGACGTCTCCCGGCTTGGTCATCCCGACCACCGGGTGGATGAGCACGTTCACGCGGTGCTGGCGTGCGGCGCGGACCGTAAGCTCACGGTGGGCACGGTGCATCGGGTTCCGTGTCTGGAAGGCGACGACGCTGCGCCAAGCCAGCTTCTTGAACTGAGCGCGCAGCTCGGCGGGGGTGTCTAGTTCCATGTTAGCAGCATGATCTTGTTCGAAGATAAAAGTCATGCTCACAGCGCAAGCCAACGTAGTCGAAGTAAGTAGGAGGCTGAATCGCCTGGATCTTGCCGCCGATGTAGAGCTCCTTGACCCGGGTGTGGAGGTAGGTGACGGCAGGGTGAGCGAGGTCGTCGGCACCGCAGACCTCGATGGCCTCCTTGGCCTTGTCAGGCTGGTAGATGTCCTCGACTATGGGGTCGTGTGAGCACGGATGTGATTCGTAGAGACTGCGGTGGACTCACCCGTGATGATCGCAAGAGCAATGTCATCGCGAGGGTCGCGCAGAGCGATGCGTGAGCCAGGGGTGATGGACAGCGCGTCTACGTCTGCCTGCGACACGTCGAGGTTGATCGGCATCGAGAAGAGGGTGCCGTCCGCAAGTCGAAGCGACTCCACAACAGGCTTGTAGTCGGCCTCGGTCATGAAGCCTTCGACGGGGCTGAAGGCACCGTTCATGATCAGCTCGAGGTCGCAAAGTTGACGCTAAGTGTGTGATGAGCATCGCGAGTGAAGAAGCAGAGTACAAGACGCACCTCGTTGAGGATGATGGAGGGCAACGTCGCAGACTCGTTGAAAAGATCATCCTGGATGGGGGCATCACGAGCGTGGAGGTCCTAGCGTAAAGGAGTCGGTGAGTTGGATTCGATTCCAAAAATCGGGCATGTAGGCACCTTGAGGACACCGCCGTGCGGAGCGTTGGCCATCGTGCGGAATGTAGAGTTTTGAGGTATGGGTATGACGCTGTTGCTAGCGCCGAAGATCGGAGTGGGATGTGAAGAGTAGCTTTTGGTGTTGTCGAGGCCTTATAGCTCGCAATGTCGCGGGGGGATGGTGCAACATTGCGCAATCCAGCTTGGGTAGAAAAGGAGGGACGGGGCCCGGAGTAAAGCTCTGCTGCCCGGTCTTGCTCAGCCGAGGGCTCCACATCTGAGAGCTGAATGATTGGAGAGCTCGAAACGTGTCCCGCTATGCTCGGGCGTAGAGCATCGTCGGATCTGGGACAATTCCATAAAGTCGCCGTTCAGGGCACAATTCCATAAACTTGCAGTAAAACAACAGGCTGAGATGAAGAAGAAGGTCGTCAAGTCTGACAAGCTGTTTTGATGCAAATGACTGCTCCTGCTCACACTTGCTCAGCGCTTCAAAGCCCCACGGAGGCCTCCTTGATGTCATCGTCACAGCATACGAGCAGAAGCATGATACACAAATGATACGCATTGTATTCTCCTCATGTCTGCGACACTCGACAGTCGTACAGTCTCCAATCACAGGTCCTCGTCAACATAGTTGGCCATGGGATCTTCGAAGTTGCTCCGGTTCATTCGGTATGCCTCTGCAACAGATAAGATAGGTCAGCAAGCGACATAATCCCTGAGCAAGTGAAGAGCACATACCCATTTGCTCCTCCGTGATTTCGGATGTCTCCCCGTCACGACCGCCTTTCCGACGCTTGCCACCTCCCCACTCGTCATCGTCGCCTCGTATCGCCTTGCGCTTCTTCTCGTCGCTTAGCGCCTTCGCAAGCCTGTCCCTGTCAATGTTCACATCACCCTCGCCTACGCGCTTTTTGGAGTAGGCAGCATCGGCGGCGCGACGGCGATCATCGTCATCGTCATCGTCTGCGTTCTGCTCCTCCACTTGGGCCTTCGCAGGCACCGGCGGAGGAGGCATTGATGTGTCGGGTGCTGCCAGGAGTTGTGACGCACTCGAGGCCTTTGCTGCTTCGATACCGGCCCGACCCGCACAATACGAGACGTGGATGTGGGAGTGGCAGCACGCATAGCCCCAGATACCGGTCTCAATGTCGTACCAGGAGCCCCAGACAGACGTATGATTGTTGACGAACACTGCATGAAACGTTAGTACGCGTATGCTATGATGAAGAGGGCGACTTGCCGTCTTCGGGGTACTTAGACCGTGCCTTTGCACGCTCCTTGCCATGTACGATCTGACCGGTTCGAGAGTATTCGACGTACTCTTCCGTCTGGCCCTGAAGCAGCTCGCGTGGCGCGGTCTCGAGATACTCCTCACCACCGTACTTGTCGAGGATGCTGACTTTGTTGTGGCCCTTGAGCACCTCCTTCTTCTGCTTGTACTCCTGATGCAGAAGTTCGCCGGCTGTAGGGTTCGACTGCAAGTTCATGTCACCGCCACGCTGCTCGGAGGCCCACGCAAACAGTTGTAGTTGCTGCACGTTCGGTGCATCGCCCGAGTAACGGTAGAAGTTGTCACCAGCGAATTTGGCCTACATAGTATAGTTGGAGTGTCTGGACCAACAATGAGATAAGCCAGACTCACATCTTCTGGGGCAACATTCGGATCTGGAGCCTCCCGCATGGAACGTGTTTTGGGATCGTAGTAGGCACTCTCGGGATCCAGGTTGATGAGGTACTTGGCAGTGTCCTCACGAATACGTAGGTTCCGGACGGTGATACGCGTCTTCGTGTCGAGCTTCTGACCGACCGCGTCCGCGGCATCTGCGTACTTGTCCTCGTCTTCGTCCTCGTCGTCGCTTGATCCAAACTCGTCGTCGCCCTCCTTGTCGGCCTTGCCAGCCTTCGCGACTTTGCGCACACTCGCAAGGTCTGTTGTTGTCTGCGCGTCGATCTGGTCCTCGCGCACCTTCTGGCGTGCGCTCTCCATCGCCGTATACTCCTCGTACACGTGTGAGTGCTCGGCTGCGTCGTAGCCATTCCAGCGGTCGCGTTTCGCTGCGTAGCCCGGCGCGACAGCCTGTACGAGCTCGTCGGCTGCGATATCCTGGCCGGTGTAGCGTGCACCTTTGCGTCGTGGACGCTCGAGGCAGTCTATCTTCTTGTGTGTCATGGCACCACAGTTCTCGCAGGCGCCCTTGCGGTACTTGGTTGCAGCAGGTCCGACCTTGGTGCCACGGTCGTACCATTCGTCGAGCTTGTCCGAAGAGCGGTCGTCCCGAGGACGACGCTGGTGGGAGAGTGAGGGTCCGCCAGTGTCAAGATACCATGGCGCCTTCGACATGTACTCTATACGACATAGTAAGCACATAGAATAGAAGGGAGCAGATATGGTGTGCGCACCAGGAATATGTGGATTGATAGCATGACCCTCCTCGTCTCGCTCAGCCGGAGCTGTTCCAGCCTTACGAGCAGCATCGAGGTCCTTTTGCCGACGGAACTCTTCTCTCGAAAGCTTTCCCGTACCTGAGGATGGCGCCACTAGTTTAGCATGCAAGAACACGTCAGGTCCAGGGCAGGAGAACGAACTAGGTGTTGACGCCATGTTTGAGTATCGAAGGAGTGGAGCAGCTTAACAGCAATAGCACAAGTCCGTGAAGAGCTTATGCCAACAGCCAAGTCCTCTCAAGTGTCGCAGCTAGCTAAGCACGAGTGTCCAGCCAAGCGAATCCAATGTGATTGCCGGCCAGGAGTCGATGTCCGAATGTGCGAAGGCAAGGGATCCACACGGGCGCCTGTTCCCCCGGCCGACAGTCCTCGGTCTTCTGCTCTTCCCATCTCGTATGACCTCGAGCTGAAGCGTCGGAGGCGGTCATCTGATATCCCTTGCTTACGATGCAATCATTTCTGTGCGACCGGAAGCATGGGTCGCGTCTTCTCACGCGTGGCCCCTGCGGTTGACTCGGAGAACTGGGAGGATGTCGCTCCCGATTCCCGAACCAACTGCCTTCGGTCTCTGGTGATACCTATATAAACTCAGAGTGTTGCATCCCTATGAATATCTAGGAACGCCGATAATTGCCCTCCGACGAATCCTCTTGCCATGCGCTCTCACCATCTGCTCTGCCTTGTCCTCGGGAGCTCGGCTGCCCGTGCGGCGGGCACTGTGCAGAAGGCTGGCATCACGCTCCCAAGTGACGCTGCCACCAACAGGCAGGCGGTACAAAATGTGTTCTTGACTGGCTACAATGCGTACATCAAGTATGCTTCTGGTCACGACGATCTCGAACCGATCAGCAAGAGCTACAAGGATCCACGTAACGGATGGGGCTCGACCCTATTTGATGCAATGGATACGCTCTACATCATGGGTCAAACCGTATGTGAACTGCTTGCTGTTTCGCAAGTAACTTATGTCAACTGTGTGTAGACCCTGTTCAACCAAGCCGTATCGGTTGCGGCAGCCGTAGACTTCTCTACGTCGAAGACAAGTGATGATGTCTCGTGAGTGCATGTCCCGTTACTAGATGCATACAGCTCACCGTCATAAATAGATTCTTCGAGACCACTATTCGTTATCTTGGTGGTATGCTTTCCGCCTACGAACTGAGTGGTAAGACAAACACAGTGTTGCTCGCGAACGCGAAGAAGCTTGGAGACAAGTTGCTGTACGTCTGGCCTGCGGGCTACAAAACACCGGTTGGCTCTGTCGACTTCAGCACGAACACGCCGGACGTAGGCGACGGAGGTCCAAACGGACTGGCTGCGGCTGCCTCGAACATTCTCGAGTTCCAGAAGCTCACGCAGTTTACGGGCAACCAAACCTACATTCGCTTTGCCAATCTGACCATGTACACAATTGCGACCGAGGCAAACCCGGTCTTCCCGGGTCTACCTCCTCAGAGCATAAATAGCGACGGCACGGGGTCGGGATCCACTGTGGCAAGTCTTCATTTGGCTTGGACTACATGGTCTTAATCTTATCAACCTTTAGACGTGGGACGGCGGGTACGACTCTTACCTAGAGTACCTCATCAAGGTTTGCGCGTTCATCGTCGGCTACTTCATGATTAGATACTGATATACGCCCTAGTACGCCAAGCTCATCGGCTTCTCTAATCCGCTTTGGGCAACGTCGTGGACGAATGCGGTCGAGTCCTCCATCACCCACCTCATGAAGCAGTCGACTGGAGGCCAGTGGTTCTTGGGCCCGTACAACTCGGGTACTCTGTCCTACTCCATGGGCGATCTGGCATGCTTTGCTGGTACGCCCCTAGGCCATTCTCCATGAACTACGAGTTGACTCAGTACCTGACAGGCGGCAATTGGATACTGGGAGGCAAGCTACTCAACCGACCCGATATCGGTGAGTGGTACCATCATCTCGACACTCACTCATGTAGCTGACTTGCCAAAGTACAATGGGGCTTGAACATTACGGACGCCTGCATGACCACATATAACACACCAACTGGGCTCGGTCCGGGTGCTTGGGCGTTTACAGGAAAGGATGGAGGTGGCGGAAGCCCGCCAGCATCTCAAGCCGCTTTTGCGAAAAAGAATGGTTTCTGGATCACCGACTCGAGCTACGACGTCAGACCGGAGGTGTTTGAGGTACGTTTTTTTACATCAGTGGTGGTTGGCCAGGTGCTGAGCTTTATGTTCAGAGCGTGTTTTATGCGTGGAGAGCCACAGGCAACGTCAAGTACTACAACTTTGCAGCGAGCGGGATCAAGGCAATTGCCAAGTACATGAAGTCCAATGCGGGATACGCACCCCTAATCAACGTCACGGATGTCACTACGTCAACCAGCAACCAGAATGACGACCTGGAAGTAAGTGGGTGTAGTGCGTCGGCGGACTGTCACTAATAAGTGTCACCAGTCCTTCTTCTTTGCCGAGGTCTTGAAGTACTTGTGAGCGATGTCATTCGCTACACTTCCTTGTAGATCCTCACGCTGGCTATAGGTACCTGACCTTTGATGACCCCGGCCACATCTCGTTGGACCGCTACGTTTTCAACACCGAGGGTGCGTTCCTCGCTCTGCCAAGAGTGCCCAGGGGGACTAACCCATCTTTCTGTTCAGCTCATCCTTTCCTGCCTATCCAATGAAGCGAGGGTAGAAAAGGAATGCAACACATTCCATGACCTCGATCTAAGAACCCCGCTGTACTTGTAACCTTCTTTTCTCATGACATTCCATGCTCATCCTTTCGAGTCCCGACATTGTCCTGCACGACCGATCGGAAAGGCACCGACAATGCTTCTCGCAACCCTCCGTCGGTCGACACATGATGCTGCCTCCTGCTTCCGACCGCAGGCGAAGATCCCCCGGTCTTTTACCGGCGGCATACAAGTATGCTCGGGCGGTTGGAAGATGAAGGTTGTGCACGAACAGCCGCTCGCTATGCTTCGTCACTTTGCTCTTGTCGCGTTCGCTCTCGCGCCACAAGCTCTGGCTCAGTCCCAGGCCTACGGAGTGAGTGGTCCCGTCCATGGTCCCAAAATCACATGATCTGACCAGACTCTGCTCTTTAGCAATGTGGAGGCACTGGATGTGACAAACTGAATGCTCTTTTCGTGACCCAAAAGCTGATAGAGTCATTTCAGGGAGTGGAGCCACGACCTGTGTCTCGGGATATGTCTGCACCTACTCGAACCCATGTGAGCCCCACATCAGTCCTTACACTATCGAAATAAAGCTCATAGGCCAAGACTACAGCCAATGTCTCAAGGGATCAGGCTCGAGCTCGAGCTCGTTATCGAGTTCCAAGCCCGTGACGTCGTCCCCGTCCTCCTCATCCAGCACTGGAACCAAGACTACGACCACGGTCACCACTACCGCCTCATCGACCTCGACCGCACCAATCACCACCGGCACGGGCTACCAAATCCGCGCTGTAGAGGCTCCGGTCTTCCACTTTTATCTCCAGGACAATGGTGAGTCGGAAACCGTCCAAGATGTGGATGCTGTAAAGTCAAACATTGCTACAGCTGGAACGGTCGAGCTTGGCCCATCCTCATCGGGCGATTATTACACCATCGCTGGAGGGACTATCAAGTCGAACACAAACCAACTGTATTTGAATGCTGCCCTCTCGGCCTCGACGTCTTACAAGGCACTTTCGTGGGACACGTCCCCTACCACCACCTACTGGCGTATGTGTATTTTGCTGCACACAGACACGGCGGAGAACTGATTAAAGAATGATTGACAGAGCTCGAGGGAGATACGATCATCCTGAACAACCCCCGCACGCTTGGCTTCATTGCGTGCCCGACAAGGGATGCCAACTACTACACGCTCTACCTCCAGGAGGGCAACGACAAGCCATCAAGCTCTTGCTCGACCGTCGACTTGCACCTGCCCTGCCTGTGCTGAGGAAACTCCGTTGTATCCGTATTGCTATGTTACAGAACGTATGCAGAATGTTCGTTCATGACATGCCCGCCCTCATGTTCGGGAACTTACTCCCTTCGTACGCGAGCCAGTTAGGCCGGCTATGATCCAGTCCTCCCATTGCATCCTTGACCACCCGGACGAGGTTTTCGCCTGGCCGTTCCTCCTTCTCCAGTCCGCCCTCCATGCCGTCCCGTGGGATTCCCTTGTCGCCCGAAAGCTCCCAGAACATGCTCCCTCCAAGACCTTTCTGGCGGATGTACGCGCCTTTCCAACGCCCGACCTCTGCATCGTCAAAGCTAACGAACTCTTGTTTGTCATAGTCGATGGACCACGCAGCACCGAGCTTGTCGTCGTGGAAGATGTAGGACTGCGGCAGGGGAAGGGTGCGATAGTCCAGAACGCCTTGCTCCCACGATCCACGGCCGACACCGGAGAAAGGGTGCCCAGGACCTTGCGTGCTCGCAAATGAGCGACCTACACGTCTCGCTCTCAGTACGAATGGATGTAAGTCAAGACGTCGATTCATACCGTATAACGGAATGCCCATGATGATCTTTGCCGGGTTGACACCCTGATCGATGTACCACGACATTGCCTGAGAACACCATCAAGACACGACACTAGTTCCTGACAACAAACAAACCTTGTCGGCGCTTATGGGCCCTGCATGGATGTTGGCCTGATGATCTGCAACGCTGTCCCACGAACCAGAAAAGTCGTAGGCCATCATATTCCACAGATCAAGGCTTGCATCCATTTCCCGAACGTGAAGTTTCTGGTAGTTGTCAGGTCCGCAAGGTGCAGCGATCTAGCTTCATTATCATACTGATACTTGAGGATTGGACTGGATGATCAACTCACTGTCAAGAGGAAGCGATAGTCCGCTCCCTTCCTCCGAGCATGCTCGTCGAGACCATGCCGGAGCTCGCGAAGGAGATCCACATACCCTTCAGATTGCTCGCTGTTTGTAGGATATTCATAATCGACATCCAGCCCATCAAGACCGTAGTCTTCGAGAAGCTTGCTGCGTGGGATGTCAGAGCAGCTGCGAGAGGGATACTCACATTGCCTACATAGAGCTTTCCACAAACTTCGCTCGATGTGAGCTGCTGATCACAACCGGATGGAAAGAGGGACTGTATGTCCATCCACCAACTGCATCAAGCATTAACTTGGAATTTTGCCATGCCATCTGGACTCACTGCTGAGGAGGACTTTGAGATGTCGGTTCTGCATTCGGTGCCTCAGAAATCAATCGTGTGGTCAATCGTGACCCGCACCTGCTTCTTCAAAAGATAGATCTGCTTGAAGTTACCATACAGGTTTCCGGCAGGCTCATTCCAGCTGTCGCCTGGGTAATGTATGTCCTGATCTGCCCATGCATCGCTCTGTCGATACATCAGACGTCAGCTCGCACATGGAAGCGAGGTAGATGTGCTCACCAGGAACACTTCGCCAGAATCGGCTTTGACGTTGGCAAAGGCGTAGTGTATATGTCTAGGGATTCTCGTGAGTTAGTACACGCGATATCCCTTTGGCTTGCAAGGTACGCACGTCAAGTCATTCACAGGAATGGAAGTTGGAGGGTATTTGCGGCCGTAGATGCCCCTAGAGGATGTGTTCAGCTCTATGCGCTATGTATCATAAACTTAGATCTGGCCTACCAATTCACAAAGCTAAGGAATGGGTCAGTCCTGAGACGAGATTGGCTCATGTTGTGACGTACTATCCGACGCTGTGCTTTCCAGACATGTTTGTTGCTGTCCCGGGCGAAGGCAGAGAATGTGTATTTCCGGACAGATCCGTGTCTGTGTTATTTGATAGGCCCGTCTTGTTCGAGCTCGAATGGTAGGAGATCCGAGTGGTGGACCACCGTCCGAGGTTGAAGGAGAGAACAGCAACGGTGAAGAGAGAAGCAAGGAGAACGGCTCGGTCTTTCCACTTGTTCGTGCTGCGTTTACGGTGGATTGGCGTTGAAGGCTGCGCGTCCGCAGCGTCGGCGTCGGGTGGCAAGAGCTCGTAGGACGACGAGGGCGAAGGCGACGTCATGGCTGCGTCTTTACCCGCGGCCCGACGAAGTGGTCCTAAGCTCTCAAGCTCTCTCTTTCTCATTTTTCATCGTCATTCATTGCCATAACGTATGCATCATCTAGAAGCTATTTGAAGCTACATAGAACATTTCTAGAAGAACGAGGTGTCTCTCAGAACTTCACAGTAACGCTCGAAGTATCGGTGAAGCTGAGCGGGACGTAAAGGTCGTGGAAAGTTTCGAGGACCTGCAGCGTTGCCTGCGACGGAACAACGTTGTTGACCGATGGGAAGGTCAAGTTGAGAAGGTAGTGCCAGCCGTTGCTGTCGGCCGTGGCGTTCGCCTCCGCCAAAACAAACTTGGAGGGAAGACCTTGACCATTGCCACCCCAGTTGGGGATAGCGATGACCTGGATTTACTTGTGAGCTTCGACCAACAAAAACCACAGACTCGAGTCTTGCCTGAATGCTACGAGACGGGCTCAGATAGTCGCTGCTTGAGCAATAAGCGAATGGGAACTTCCGGCTGTGGTACTCCGAGGAGATGTGTCAGATAATTGCGCGCTGACCGGTCGCCCAGAGCGATACACACGGTAGCAGTGATATTTGTGTTGTCCGCGGGGTATGCAATCTGTTGCTGCGCATAGTTGCATGTTGGGGTCGTGGCTCCCGCAACAGCAGAGATCCAGCCAAGAACAGCAGCGGCAACGGAAGTGGAGGAGGTGCGCATTATGAAGATACCGAAGTCTTGGAGAACTGGGGGAGCAGGGGGAGATGTATGTTGATGACAGAGCCAGTCCACGAATGACTGGCATTTATACAAAGGCGTGCCAAGACCGCGCCAGACGAACTTGATACAGCAGCGGCGAGTGCTGCCCGTGCTGGAGACTGATCCAACGGAATGGGTTCTATTTGTGCAGCTGCTCCTCTCGAAGGTCATGACAGCAGCAACCATGGCGCGATGGAAAATAAGGGCCGGGATTTTCAACCCCTCACGTCCCCTTGAATCCCAACAGAAAGACTGTCGTCGCAAACATTGGTGTAAGGGACGAGATGTGGGGATCGCACACTTGGGTCAAGCGCTGTGCGGGTCACGTGAAGCGCGTCGTCCCAAAAAGGCAGCGGGTGGAGCCACAGGTCGTGCCGCTTCTCCTTCACCATATCCTCGACTCGCGCAGCTCCAAAGATCGACCGCTTGCCAAGCTATAACTTTGATGGGGTAGGGCATCCATATATGTACCTTTGGAGCAGTTAGGATGGCTTGTTTAGCCCTCCGAATGTGTGTAGTCTGCAAAGTACTTTGATCATCTTGCTCGTCATTAACTGGCCCTCGTTGGCAACTATTTTGTTGCACGGATCGATGAGTTGCATTCAAGAATCGATTGAGACGTCAAGCCATGTATTGTGAAGCGTTTCCATGAGCTTGTGCGTCATCTGTCTCTATGTAGGGATGGATCTCTCCCACACAGCTAGGGCGCTCATGTAATCCCCACATAATGATTACCGCGACACTATAGCGTCCATGTGTTACTTATGCATGCTATGGAAATGATAGCAAGAGTCGCACATCATGGCATGATCATTGGTGCGTGAATTTTGTCAGCGTGCACGGTCTCATGAGAGCATGAGTGATTTCTTGGACTTATGCGCCTCTATCCAGCGCTGTATCGCGTAACACTCCATCGCTGAGGATTAATGAGCTGAATGTATGTCTAACCTCACTGTGTTTGCATTACTTAGTGGTGTGTTATGCTTGAGAAGGTGATCTCTGAGCATGTCACAGTTTGTTTCCATTCAATGAACACGCATTTTCTCTTGTCGACATCATCAAGGGATCAGGTATGAGTCTGTGACAAGACTTCGACGCAGGTTTACTCCAGTGGTTGACGTGGGATGCTCGGCAAACCAACGAGCAGGACTGGCCAGGGGTACGCCACAGAAGCCGTTGACCAATGGCAGGCAGCTGTTGCGACTTCAAGCTACATACTTTTCCACATCATTCAAATCGTCTATAGCTCACTATATAGACTCTTGGCGATGCTAAGTTGATCATAAACATAGTATAGAGCCTCCACACCTGACCTGGAATGGCAGAATCCGTCCATCAGGGCTCTTATATAGCGTTTCTACTCGAACTCGAATTATTTAGGCTTAGCCAAAGACACAAGCATGTGCATTGATAGTAACTTTCTATGTCATTTTGAGATCATGAAAGAAACTGCTCACGATTTATTCACACACATGCGATATAGCTGTTTTTGACCCCTTAAACGATCATATCTCGGCAACGCGAATTATTTGGGCTCAGCAGAAAGCACAGGCATATTTCTAGACCCTCTTTTCCTATTCGCAGACCAGATACTAGAGACATCTGCTAACCCGTTAGCTCGGACACGGCCAAACGGCCTCTGAGAGGGTCGAGAAGCACGAAGTGAGGTCATGTGACCCGCACAGCGCTTGACCCAAGTGTGCGATCCCCACGAGATGTGTGTCGTGGAAGAAGAGACCGAGGCCCCACAGCCACTGGTCCACCTGTCAACGGCGGGGCGGAACACTCGGCCCGAGCGGCGGCATCACAACTCCTCTCCCACATCGCCTCTTTCCGTTTGGACACTCGGCCACTCGCTCCTCTCCTCGATTTTACGATGCCTGCGCGAGCCTACAAAGCCGGCGGGCTTAAGAACGCAACTCGGACTGCGAGCGGAGGCTCGTCCAAGATGGGCCTCAACCTGCACTTTACGCAGAAGGACCCAGCACATCCACCCGCTGGCCGTACAACAGCGAAGACACACAACGGACATACTGCCACTGATGTATGTCCACACCACTTCCAAACTCTCTCTTTATCCTCGCTCATGTCTCTTCTGTGATTGTATAGGCTCATCATGCCCGTACGAAGGACACGCACGTCAGAACCAACAGCGCCGTCCGCCTCGACAAGGGAAAGGACAAGGAGCGCGAAGCTGTTGCCCCTCCACACGCCGTACGCCGTACGTCTTCTGGCAAGGCTCAGTCACGCACCCGCCGTCCGAGGACGGACTTCTCCATCGCCAGCCCATCTACGGAACACTCAGACGAGGACGAATGGGTCTCGAGCGCCGCACCCAGCGGTGCCGCCACTCCACGTCGTGTCGAGTCGGAGGACGACACTAGTGACGAATCCAGCGATGTTCCCATAAGTGCGACCACCCGGTCTCAGCAACTGCGAGAGACCAACAAGGATCTACCGCCTGTAGCTACGCCCAGAAGATCCGCTGTGCCCCTCGCCGCCACTCCTCCGCCAGAAGCGATTGTTCGACAGCCTTCCAGGGCCACCACCCCTCCTGCTCCTCCTCCTGGCCTCGCACCCCGCCGCTCTCCTTCGCCGCAGCTG
>LCTX01000900.1:0-25471 GCA_002233555.1 Limonomyces culmigenus | reverse complement strand
GTCTCGTGATTACCCCACTCTTAGCCTACCACCACATCTGCTCATGGCACTACCGTCAGACCCAGCATCCGATGGTCCCATCTCTGCCAGCATACTTGCCAAAGTGGAGAGCGCTATGATAAACGCCAGCCGAGGCAGCTGGGAGGTCGGCACGGCCGCCCAAGCGATTCTCGAGTATCATGCCTCAGCCCTGACTCCATTCTCATCCGCCCACTGCTTGTCCCTTGCGCTGTCTCGGGACGCCGTCCCCGAGTACATTCGCTCTGCCGCCGCTCGGATCTACGACGCACGGCCGTCCGCTTCTGCCTGTCCGCGGGGGAAGGGCAAAGTGCTCTGGCCTGAGGGTGCAGTCGGCGACCTGGGAAGCCTCGTTCCCGTCCTCGTCATTGCGAGTCATGCCGGAGACTCCGCGCACGCCGCGCGGTACATCGAGGCTGTCGAGAAGCAGATCGACTACCTCATGCACGACTCGCCGCGGGCTGCCGACGGGACGCTCTCGCATCTCGCCGACCAGGTCCAGTTCTGGGCGGACTTTGTGTACATGACCCCGCCGGCCGTCGCGCTGTGGGGGCTGCACAGCGCACGCCCGGAGATGCTGACGTGGAGCTATCAGCAGTGCCGTCTGCAGCGGCAGGTCTTCGTCGACCCCGCGACGGGCCTCTGGAAGCACATCCTTGGTGGAACCCACGGTCGCACCGATCCCGAGTGCTGGTCCACCAGCAATGCGTGGGCTGCGGCGGGCATGCTTCGTGTGCTTGTAACCACCCTCCGCTCCCCCTTCGCCCACGCACCGGCGATGCAGGAGCACGTCGCTGACCTGCTGGTGTGGGTGACGGAGATCATGAGCGCGTCGGCGGCACGGGCGACCGAGAGCGGCATGGTGAGGAACTACATCGACCAACCGCAGACATTTGAGGAGAGTTGTGGGACGGCACTGCTGGCTGCGGTAGGCTTCAGGCTAGCTCAGCTCCGTTTGACGGACGACTTTCTTCCCTTCTCTCAAAAGGCCCGCAGAGCAGTGATTGGGCACATCAGAGAGTCGGATGGGGTGCTCCAAGCTGTCAGCGATATCGAGGACGAGCACGTGGACGGTGGCAGGTCACTCAGCGCCGAGGGCCAGGCGTTCGTCTTGATTCTCGAAGCAGCTTGGAGAGATTGGCAACTGGGGAACGACAAGGAAACATGAATGAAATAGTAACAGAACAAATGCAAAGACAATTATTAGACACGATACAGAGCAACACGATGAGATGAACAACAGCAGAACTACCACTTCCCGGACGCGTTTTGGATCATGCGGGCTCGCTCGGGGTTCATGCCTGCTGGTACAGGTGGTGCGTAGCCAGGGGTCTGGAAGCCAGCCGCCGCCGGCGTTCGCGAGGAAGGTGGAGGAGCGCCGTACGGCATGGCTGGTGGGATGGGTGCCCAACTGCTTCCCGGAACTGGCACAGGCGGAGCGCCCATCGGCGCGCCGTAGGGATTAGGCGTGCGACCGAAGGGCTGCCGCACAGACGCGCGGCCAGGCGTAGCTCCTCCCGCTGGCGTGCGGCCCGGTGTTCGCCCACCGTACGGAGTCTTGCCTCCTTTGGCCAAGTTCTGCGTTTCATGCAAGTGGCTGACAAGAGATCAGATCCATGGTCAAGGAAGACGAGGAAAAGTACTCGCCGGACTTTGAACGCATCACACAGCTCGGATACGCCCGCAGCCGGAGTGTCGTACAGATAATACGCCTCAGGAGCCACGCGAACAGGCTGCGTTATCGAGTCAGTCAGGTGGAAAATAGACCTCATCACTAGAAACACGAACCCAGGTCTGGATGGCCGCATTGATGTTGGCGAGGAAGCAAAGCTGGAAGTGGCCCGGCCGCTTGCGGTTCAGAGTAAACCCATATATACTTTTAGCCGGGTTGGCCTTGACGAATTGCCGCAACCAGTGATCTGCATTTTCTGTATCAGCAACTGCTTCAAAAAGGGTGCCAAACCAAAACCACGCACGAAGTTCGTCCTCCCCATGCTTGTACTTCTCGTGAGCCATCAACTCTTCCACGCGTCTTGCCATCGCAGCAACGTGGTTGACGATGAGCTCGTCGAGATCGGAGAACTCGTACTTGCCATCGACGATAAAACGAGTGCCCATGGTTTGGCCAGATGGATCCGCATTTGGTTCCTTGACATCTGGGGATGATTGTTGTGAGTTTGGATAAGGAGCAAGAACCATGTTGTCTCTCACCGATGTGTTGGTAGAGGTTGTCGTCAACCTTCCAGGTGACGGCCAAATGGTCGACGCCCTGTGACGAAGGCCGAATAACGACGTCGCCACGCTGCTGCGTACTCAAGAACTTCTCCGCCTCCCCCGACTTGAAGCTGTGGAAGTTTGGGTGTTTAATGATCCGCCGCTGCTCCCCGACTTCCGCACGCTTCTTCCGGGCCAGCAGTTCCTGGTCGCGATCATACTTGGTGAGGTTCCAGTAATCATCGCTCTTGACCCGTCGCAGATGTGAGTCAGCTCCAGGCTTGACGTCGGCCGGTCGAGTCGACATCTCGATGGAGAAGTGGTGGCGCGGGAGATCGAGCTTGATGTCGATGATGACGCCAGCGCAGGTCTTGCCTCTAACGTGAGCCTCGTCCATGTTGCTGACAGGCACATCGGCAGCGTAGTCGCAGTCCACAGTGCCTTCGATACCGGAGTCGAGTCGAAGGTAGGCCGTGGTCTTCGACACCCGCATGATCAAGCAGTCGACGATGAAGCCAGGACGGAGTGTGCGCTGCGTTTGCCCGGTGAGCATGGTCAAGACCTCCCACGCGAGCGGCTTGGTGAACTCCTTTCGGTGATCACCAAAGGCATCGATGAGCTCGGTCTTGATTAGCTCGAGCGTGTGTCGCTTGCGGTCACCGTTGGCCTCGTTCATGTTCACGGCGAAGTCGTCGAGGTTGAGCTCGTCGAGTTTCTTGTGGCGGTCATCGGCCTGCATGAGAAGTGAGATGACGTGTGAGGGGTGCTCGTCTTGCACGTCCTCTTCGTCCAACTCCAGTGCGTCCGTAGCCATCTTCCGTGCAAGCTCGTAATCTTCTGGATGTACGCGAGTGTTGTCCAACGGATCCGCGACGTCATCGTTGCCGTGCCGGTTCTTCGACCGTTTACCGGTCTCTTCGTAGTTGATGCGCAAGAAGCCCGAAGCGTTCAGGAAGAGTTTCATGGTGAGAAGACCACTCTTAATGAATTGGTCACGGTTCACGAGTGTACCACCCTGCAGTTGAGAGTGTCAGATCCAAGCGCAGGAATGTAGCCCACATCCTACTGACCACGTTGGAGATGCTCTGGACTAGCGCTTGTGCCTTGCGAGGACCCAGACCGCACACGAAGGGAAGAAGCAGCCGGTAGTACGAGTCTACGACGGCCCGATTGATATCGACGCCGACGTCGTTGGTAACATCAACCAGCGTCCTTTCAAGAGCTGTGAGCAGCTTCTCACGCTTGATCTACAATATGTGATTAGGAAAGACATGGGCGGACAGCCAAAGCTAGTTACCAGGTGCTGGTAGCGCTCATCAAACGACACTGCCACCAGATCCTCGCCCAAGGAAGCATACTCGTTGAGAGGACTTTGAGCATACCGGGCCAGACCGATGCAGTACTTTGTCAGCGTTGGCAGGGCGCCGAACTCTACTTCCGCACGTTTGCTGTGCTGGTACAGACGTGCGACTTCGTCCTGGATGTAAGTGACCGGGATCTTGATCTCTTCCCTAGTAGGCATTCCTAAGTCAGGGTTGCCACCAGAAAGGAAATTCTGAAGGTCCTTTCCCAGACGAGTGGTGGTGATGCTGAAACCGCCAATGACAATGACTTCCGGCTTGCGCCGAGCGAGCAGGTCCGCTAGCTCATCCTGGTTGTCTTGGTCCGTGAGGTTGTCAATACGCGTGTGCTCACGCATACGCCCTTCCAAGTCAAGAAACACGATGGTGATGTCGTCCTTCTGATGGTCGCCCCTTCCCCAAGACATCGCAAGCACGGAAGGAGTCTCGCCAGCCTGCATACGATCGTTTTTGAGAGGGTGGACAGAGATACGCTGGGAAATTATCATGTTAGCCAGATAACCCTTGGTAAACAGGAACTACCCTCTCACATCGCGCAGAATGTCAGCACATTTCAGCGCAGACTGCTCCTCGGTCTCCTCGCGAATCCAGTCACGGGCGAACTTGACGCCCAAAGGGATCAAATGCTCGTCGATGGCTTCATGGACAGCACGGGCACGTTCTTCGTTCCACGACCTTGTGGTGTCGCTGTATCCATCCGACGCGAACGCATCGATGAGACGACGCTCGAAGTCCGACTTGACCTCTGCGTCCAAGGTGATCTTGACCTCGATGGAGTGGTCCGCCTCTGCTGCGAGAATCTGCAGGAACTGAGGTCCCCTGAGAATTTCTTGCACAGGCTTGTTGTCAAGGTACTTGAAAGTCTAGTCCAGTGATGAGTATGCGCACGCCGTATGGATCACGAGCTGCGAAACTTACAAACCAAGGCTTGAACTCGTCAATCTTGAGAAGCCCTCGCTCAGTCGGCGAGCATGATACGTGTGAGTTGCCCTTGAACATGCTGCGGACGTAGTCGCGAAGAAGTGGATCTTTGCCGAGCTCTGTGGCTAGGATCATCCTAGCCTTGGCCAACACTGCCTCGCTGGATGACCCGGATCCATCGATATCCAGAAACTCTTCCGCGAATACCTCGGGCTTTGTCGCCTGGTCGTCAATGAAGTGGATCTTATCGTTGGCGAGGAAGTTGAGGACTACGTCGTGCGTCTTGATACCAAAGGCCTGAGAGTCTTTAGGGAGATGTTCTGAGATAACTAAAAAAAAGATGCAACATACGTCTGCCACTTTGGTAACAATGCTGCGTTTTGCCAGCTCGTAACCAGATACTCGACTGGGTAGCTTGTGCTTGGGCTCGTCGAGGGTCAGATCGCCGATCAGTTGCGAGCCGAACATGTCGCGTCGACTCTCCTTGTATTTCAAATTGAGCCACTCTGTAGCATCTGCCACGGTTTCGACGGCATCAAGACGAGGTCGAATCTCTTGCTCGAAGTAATCATCGGAAGCACCAAGACGTGTGTAGAGATTGTCCACGACAGTCCGACGGTCGATGAGAGCGCGGTATTTCTGGCCCAGCGTGTATATGCGCCAGAGGTCGGCAAGCGATAGCAGCTCAACCTGAGGGCTCCGCACGTCTTCCGGATTGAAGTACGAGATGAAATCGCGGCGGTGGACCCAGATGTAAGGGACCTCGAGTTGGTTGACAAACAAGAAGCGTAGGGCGTAGGTAATGGCCTGAACGAGGTCGCCGAGACGAGCGTGATGCCGGCCATTCGGACGGAAGAAGTCGTCCTCCTTCTGCGGGCCCATACGAGACACGACCCATGATGATGCGGCGTCAAGGTCACTTTCGCTCAGGGTCTGAGTCATGGAGAGAGAGGGAGACTTGACGAGGGAGGAAGTGGCCAGTTGCATGCGCTCGGGGATGTCCTGAGCACGAATCAAGTCATCATCCTCCGTCAGGAACCTAGCAGTGATTTCTGACGGCTCGAAGACCTGAAATAGGTGTCAGTAAGAAAGTAATTGCTCTCAACGCAAGCACGGACATCTTGGTACTTTAGCTCGGGCTTCGTCGTTTCGTCGTCCTTGAGGAGTTCGTCCCCCTCGAGGGCCCAGTCATACTCGTGGCCGTCCCCAAACACCTCATGAACCTCGTCCCAAGCGCTATTCGAGCGCTCGGGTAAGCAACAGTGATACGAACAGGACGAAGAACGACACGCACTTTGCGTCAATGCCTGGGACAGAGCCTCGGACGACGTTGGCACGCAGCCTCTGCTTCGCCTCCTGGCGTTTCTGGCGACGCTCCTGCTCGTTCATCTGCTGCTGGTCGTCGTCGTCATCCTCGTATTCGATGAAATCCTCCATGTCATCGCGGTCGACTTCATCGTCATCTTCTCCAGCGCCTCCGTCATCCCAGATGCGTTGAATATCCTGGTGAACCTGTGGCAATTCGAGATCATCCTCGTCCTCCTCTACGTCGGAGACGCGGCGAGCACGGCGTTGCGGTGGCGAGCTCCCACGGCGCAGACGAGTGAGGCGCGACGAGGAGGCCCGGCCAGTGTTCTCCTCCACTAGTTCCAAATCGTCCTCGTCCAAGTCTCCAGCCTCCTCGCGCTCGCGCTCTGAGACTCGTTCGTCAGGACGCGTCGCGCTTGTTCATTGAGACACTTGAACGCACCCCGGCGGTGCTTTCGGCGGCGCTTACGCCGACGCCGACGTTCACCCTCGTCTTCGTCTTCTTCATCATCGTCGATGATGAAGCCCTCTCTAACTTTGCGCTCCTCGTCCGAGTCCTCTTCAGCCTCATCAGAGCTATCATCGGACGGGTTGCGCATTATGTCGTCCCCTTCCCCTTCTTCTTCCTGTCCAGAGCCAGCCATCGGGTCATCTTGCTCAGGCTGAGGCACGGCAGCCACAGCCACAGCGTCCGCAGGGGGCGAAGACATGGTTGGAGTCGGGCAAGCGTGCTGAACGGGCGTCTAATGACTTGAGCGAAGGCATGACATGCGCGAAGCTCATGTATGATGTAAGCAGCTTTGCTCTTCCTCTTCGATCCACGATTCGTACCTGCTTGTTCAGCCCTTCCTCGGGAGATGTATTTGTCACAGCCAACCTTGAGACTGGTGCTTGAAATGGCGAACCTTGAAGGCAAGCGGCAACCGAGCACACAGTTGCACACGGTCTTATACCGAGATGAACAGATGCCCAACATCTTTCATTCATGCGCATGGCTTTGGACGAGGCCAAGAAATGCATCGCAACACCAACTGCATTCTGCGTTGGCTGTGTGATCACAATGAGGCCGTCTCAAGCCATCTCAACCGGCTTCTCTCGTGAACTCGCCGGCAATACCCATGCAGAGGCGAACGCACTGGCCAAGCTTCATGCTCTGTCACCGTCAGAGCTTGCTCAAATCATTGGGCGAAATGATCCCGTCTCTCTTGAAGAAGCTCTCGCAGAGGCTGATGTTTATACAACCATGGAGCCGTGTTCTGTGCGAACATCGGGTCTTGCCCCATGCGCGGACGCTCTCATCGCTGCAAAGATCAAGAGATGCTTCATCGGTGTAGCCGAGCCAGCCGACTTTGTGGTTTGTGAGGGTGCACAGAAGCTCAGGGATGCCGGTGTTCAGGTGGTGTGGCTTTCAGGCTTACAGGACGAGTGCCTCAACGAGGCACGACGTGGACACGCAAGCTCCTAGTTTTGAATTGTTTGAATCGACAACTGTGTCGTTTAGAGCCATGTACTATGTATCTCAGTATGCCCACCACAGTGCCTGAGAAAGTGAGCGCCAAAACATGTCGATCACGTGAGCAGAATATCTCTCTTCCTTCGACTTCGCCATGAGAATTGAGAAGTGTTATTTCTGCTCGAAGAGCGTGTATCCTGGTCATGGTAGCATCAGCACGACTACACATATGCTCGTATTCGCTCTTACTGTGGCCTCCAGGATCGGCGTTCGTACGAAACGATGCAAAAGTCTTCCGCTTCTGCACGTCCAAGTGAGTCCGGAGTTTCTCTCCAAAGCTGACATTTTCTAACACTCCACTGTAGATGCCACAAAAACTTCAAGTGAGTACCTGGCAGACCTCCAGAGATGTAATTGCTCACTGTCTGGCCTAGAATGAAGCGTAACCCTCGTAAGGTTCGCTGGACCAAGGCTTTCAGGAAGGCAGCGGGCAAGGAGATGACTATCGTGCGTAGACTAATAGCCAGTATATCAAGCTTGATGCTGAAGGTTGCTTATAGGACTCTACGATTGACTTTGAGAAGAGGCGAAACGTCCCCGTCCGCTACGACCGCGAGCTCATGCAAACCACGGTCAAGGCCATGAAGCGTGTAGCCGAGATCAAGGCTCGTCGCGAGCACGCTTTCTGGAAGCACCGGTGCGTTCTTAGCTCGTTAATCATCTTCCTCCTTAACCATCCCCTGCGCTTTCAGTATGGCTGCTGCCCGGGAAAAGATTCGTGCCCACCGCAAGAAAACTGCACTCCCCAAATCCTCTGTCACGCTTGTCCAGCCTCTGGAGAAGGCGAAGACGGAGCCTATACGGGAGAAGATCAAAGTCTCGGCTAAGTCACGGTCTGCGTTGGTTCCTGGAGAGGGCCGCTCGATGGGCATGGACATGGATTGATTCACTCCTACTTCCTTCCGTTCTGCTTTGGTCGCTGTGCTTGTATCATACGCCCGTCTCCTATGTACATATTGGATATATTCTGCCAAACCGTCCAAACCATCACCTCAACGTTGCTTGTACTTGGCTTCTGCCTGCTGTCGTGCGTCCGATTCGAAGGTGTTATGGATACCCAAGAGTGTTTGGCTGACTGCTTCGGAAGCTCCGATCATCGGCTTCAGGATGGCAATAGGTACAGCCCGGACAACCGCTCGAACGGGCCCCTGTTTGCATGTGAGCTGACCCATCATAGGTGAGAGAGAATCCCACTCACATCTGTTCCCGACCGCTCGTACACTTCCATTGGCACGGCCAGAATGGTCTGTGCCGCCGTGTTGAGGTTCCGTTTCAAGCTCTTGTAGGCTGAGTGGATGCCCTGTGTAGCGTCCAGCGGCTGCTCGGCGTATCGGCTGTACTGATCATGCTCGCCCAGAGCGTCTTCGAGAGCTGCCTCTTGCTCCTCCCCAAGGTCGTACGGCTCGATGTTCACTGCTTCTGCAGTAATGCCCTCCTTGAACTGAGCGCCAAAGAGCCCCTCAGCCTGTTCGAGAATGACCTGCGTGCCTGTGGCTAGCCGCGCACCGAGCTTGAGTGCCTCCATGCCGGTCGACTTCATGAATGCCTTGCTACCCTTCTGCATTCCACGGACCACCCGTCCATCTTTCTTGTACTGTGCAATAGGCAGTAGTACGAGATCGGCCACGCCAGATCCGACGTTGACGACGGAACGAATGGGTGCAACACCGGAAATAACGTCCATGAGTTGCGTTGCTTTGACGTCGGGTGTCCAGAGGTCATTGAGCATGTCTCCAACGCGAGCCCATCCTGTTACCTGCACGGTTTGATTAGATCATCAAGTGTACATTAGATCGTACCACACGCACCCCGTTGAGGCGGATGTGACGCAGAGTCATCTCCGAGCCATCAAAGTGGAAGAAGTTCATCAACTCGATCGTCTTGCCTTCTCTGAGGGCTCGATAGTCAACCCGTCGAGGCTTGTAGTCGAGCTTGATGTCGATCGGAAAGATTTCTACATGTTCTGGAAACAGGGTCAGCTTTCGTGCTTGTAAGCGGGGAAAAAAATCTTACGGAAGTAGGTGTTGTCGCCGCTTCCTTGCTCGTCAGTGGACGGAGATGCGCCCGGGTCCCTGAAACTGAAGAACTTCTTGAGAAAGTCAAGGGCATCTTGATCCACGTGCAGCCGCAATGGCAAGAGCTTGACCTGAAAAACACATGAAGAGATGACGCAGACAAAGACTTTATGCAGATACTCACTCGTAGTCTGGACTCTTCAGACACATTGCCCTGGATCGGGCGAACATTCTTCAGTTCCAGCCGCAGCATGTTGGATCCAGTCTCCCGCACAATCCCTCGCAGGTCCTTGCGTAGCTCAGTGAGGAACATCTTCCATGTCGACGTCTTGATATGATCAAGCATTTGGAGGTCTTGAACGGTGCACAGCATGCGAGATGCAAACGACTCGTCGGGTCGATATTGGTCAAAAGATACCGCAAGGCCAGCCAAACGAAACTCGATGCTGGCATTTCTTGACCGCTTGAGGCTGCGGCGCTTTGTACGGGTCTCCGGGGTATCGAAAGGCTTGGCAGAAGACGCAGGGACAAGAGTCTGCCACGAGCTCTGGCTATTCACTTCGTACTCGTCCTCCAGTTCCTGATCAATGGCGGCGATGAAAGCACCAGTATCCAGACCTTCCATGTTGTCTTCGAGACCGACATAGATAGAGTTGAACAGCAGCGCCGAGGTCTCGTCGGATCCGGGCTCGGGCGTCTGGCCATTGGCCAGCATCTGCCTAATCTTCATCAGTCTACGACGCATTGCTTTCGTCTCCTCCTCAATGGTCTTGCGGGTTGATGGCCAGTCATAACCCTCGTGAAGAAACACGTTGAGATTGCAGTTCTGTAGACGCATGCGCAAGGCTGTCTCGCCCAGCCTGTAGGTTGCAAAGAACGTCAGCGATATCCGCTACCACAGTTTGATCCACTAACGGCACGTCCAGTTCCGTCGTCTCCGGGGGAATTGTGTCGAAGTGATGCTCCACGACCCGGATCGGCTCCTCGGTAAACATACGGATGGTCTCTCCACCTGTTAGGACGACAACATTCTCTCCGCTCCCTTGACCAGTGGAGTCTGAGATAGTGAACTCTTCGTCGTCCATGTCTTCATCATCCAGTGCGCGGAATCCCCCAGCTGTACCATAGGAATCATCGATGTACTCTGGATTGCTCGGTAGATCATCGTCGATGAGGTCCGGGGAGGGCCCTATTTCTGGCGACAACTTACGGAACGTGAGCTCATCTACAGATGCTGTAGAGTAGGATCAGTCATAGATAGCCCCAGAGCCTTTCACAACGAACCGAATAGGGGGGCAGCAGGATATTCTTCTCGCTGTTCAGATACCACAGTAGGCACTTGTCGTGATCGCCGTTCTGACTCACTATATGCTTGTAAGTCTAGAGGCAACTATTCACCATCGTACCACGTACACTTGAATTTCAGACTTGGGAGGGCTCAGATCTGCAGCCAGAGCTGAGATGACAACCGCTGTATCGGCACACAGTCGAACATTGATCTCTCCCTGATTCACACGGATCTTCAACTACATTAGCAGCAGATTCAGCTCGAGTAGACAAAGCGAAGACGTACATGGGCTTCCTCGGTATCGAACCTCCGGACTTGGTCGATAGCAAGTTTGACAGATACCAACTCTGTGATGGTGACATAGCCACGAGCCTACCACAATTTTGTCAGGTTCAAAGGTTTGTGCCTGGTGAAGATCGAGCACCTTCCATGTAGCCAATCCATCTGCAACGTCATTTGACGTTGTGTTGACGTCTTGGAACGAGGTGTAGTCTTCTGCCAAGAGCACAAACAGATGAGGCAGATCCAAGCTCAACGTCGAATCAGAGGACGAGTCAACCAAGTCTGTTAGCAACCCAAGTTCCGCCACATGGAGAACCAACGACACAGGGCGATCGCTGCCGACAATGCGAAGGGAGCTGTTGTGAACCTTCACAGACAATCGAGTCCGCTCGCTGGGGACTACGTTGTCAAAAGCCTGCAGATCTTACGTCAGTACTCGAGCTATCGCTGAAAGTGTACGACTTGCCTCTGGAGGTGCTTTGAAGAACAAACCCAAATCGCTCGTCCAAGAGAATTCGCGGTTGAAGTTGCACAGTAAACCGCGCAGTGTGATCTTCAGTAGGCTTTCCTTTGCTGAAGTCTCAGGAATGGCTCGTGCGGTGAAGCGGATCTTCACTGGGGACTGTGTCGACGTCTATGATGAGGGAACAACTAAGTGTTTCGCCCATACGTAACACGCTCAATGCACTAACCTTATCGAGGGTAGACTCCACCAGTGGAAGTGTCTGATAGGTCGCACCAGTCTCGATGGTATCGTACACCATGACATCTCCCACGCCAAGAGTCACGACAGTCTCGTCCTGGAAGAGCGAAAAGTCAGCAAGGCTTCATTCAAGGTATCAAGTGTCCTATTACCTTCCCGTCTGGCTTCAACTCCACGAGGGCATCGATGCCGAGAGCGAAGACATCGAACAGACGCGGCTCGGACCCTTGCTTGTCACGTAGAAGCTGCAGTCCCAGGGAGACTAGGAACATTTAGAGTGAGCGTCGTTAAGGTAGAATTTGGCTTACCTTGCGAAATATCGAGCTTCACTACGGTTTCGCTCGAGGTACTTGTGGCCTGGGACGCTGAGCCCATCTCATTGATGCTGGCTGATCGACTCCCGTAGCGAGCGAAGAAACGGCTGCCAATCATGCTCTGCTCGCGACTTTCGATAGGTTGCTCTTGCTGACCGGTAAGCCTCGAGACGAGTTGAGACACATCGTCCGCGAAGAATTGTAGTCCGTCGACAAGGGGCTTGGAGAGCATAGCGGATACTGATGGCACATGAACGGTAGCCACAGTCCTGGACGGAAGGCTCGCCCTAGCCTCTGACTGCTTGATGGATACGACCACGCGGTCGTTAGAATCCGTAGCGTCACGCTCTGAAGGTAAGTCTGACGTGGCTTCTTGTACCGAAGGGGGCGAGCCTGCTCCAAGAGAGACTATTCCGGTTGCCTGGCGTTGGGATGACGGACAATAGGATACCGTAATCCTGGAAATCCCAAGGGCGGCAAGGTCGTCCGGATCAGGCATTCTGTCTTGCACTTTCTCGCTGTCCTCAGCTGCCATTCTCGTAGAGCGTGCTGGAAGAGCGCTGGATGGACCAAACGTAGTTTCAATGTGGTGAAGATCGATGACGAGCGCTCCACTGCGAGATGTCTTCTCCGGTGGCGGGGGACAGCGAATTTGCACTCGTACCAGAGGCAGCATAATCTTCGTAGATGTGGTAGGACCGATCGGTTGTGATTTCTAAAAGGGTTCAGAAACAGACATCGAAATCTGGACGTGGACTCGTTTTACCTGCATGACCCTCAATTGAGAAATAGGCACCGACTCCAATTCGTAGTTGTAGGCTAGGCCAAGGTCGTCGACCATGCGCTGTCGAGAGGCTTTGTCCGTAAATGTTACCGAAGGCCGGGAAGGTTGAGTCTGCGAGTCCAAGCCCCCACCGTGAACTGTAGGGTGTAGAACTGGTGTGCTGATGCACGTGTCGATGAATGCAAGAAGACGAGAATCCTTGCTCGCGATACCGCTAGCCTCCATCACACTTAGATCTATGAACAGATGCAAGGGCGCGATATTGATGGTCGTACTGTCAGGTTCCGACCTTGGTGATCTAGCAGAGCTCGCTATGCTGCGCATGGCAGCAGTCATAGCCTTTCGAGAATGAGATAGGCCTTCTTGGAGACGATACAGCATGGTAGCATCTATATCCATGCTGAGAGGCGGCGACGTCGAGAGGCCAACGTTGGACAGTCCGTATCCACTGCGCTGGTGTTGTGGTGGAGGAGGCCGAACACGCCACGAGGACAGTTTGGCCGATGCATCCCGTCGTGCCGGGTCAGTCCAATCTTGAACGTCGAACGTGGGTAGCTTTCTGGATCGCACAGTTCCCCCACGGACAGGCAATGCAGGATGTTGATGGAACGAGGAGTATTGTTGTGATAAGCTCGAATCGGTGATGAGGATAGGTTGCACATATGCCGATGACAAGCCTGTGTCGTAAAAACACAGTACCGAGATATCAGCGACTTCAGCTGATGTACTGGTAATCACGTCATGGCGAATCGCTTTGTTTGATAGTTTGTTGCTGGTTGGTCTAGACCGCTGAGAAAAGGAGAGGTCAATCCCATCCACAAACAAACGGGTAAATGCAGGGTTGATGTTAGGGATGTGTGACGGGCGAGCAAAGAAATCGGACAGCGGGTGTACGGTTTCAGTGTCTTCCTCGACATCATGCGGAAGCAAAATAAGAGCCAGCCCACGGATATGGATGCCGACCTGTACGTCGGGGTTCACCGTGACTGACACAGGTTGAGGACCTTGTACGTTGACGGACTCAGGCGAACGTGATTGACTGAAGGTTGAGCTCATGGCTATCATGTCGCAAACATGCTGTGGTTTGAGGGCGAGAGGGAGGATACCGACTGACACCTTCACAGTAACAAGTCTCCGAGAGAACGATTCTGGGGCAGGCAAATCGCTCGTTGTGGTTCCATGTGAGCCGGAACGTCCTTCAGTGGGAGCTTGCATGATAACGGTCACGTCGATGGATTCTGTTAGAAAGAAAAGTTCATCATCCGAAGTCGTCGCCGAGGACGTTGGTTGGCCGAGAATAGATGGGCTAGCCTCCTCATTGGGTAAAGTGATCACTTCTGGGGACGTATAGTCTGGGTGATTGGAAATGGCGCTAGCATACATGCTCTGAGACATCGAGTCTGCGAGTGACGATTGAGGACGAGGAAAGAATTGCGATGTAGACATATGTCCTGCACCCTCGTCTTCGTCGTCCGAACCAGAGGGCGATAAGCTGGGGGATGTGCCCTGAGCCGCCATTGTGGGCATCAACTCGGGACTCCTTGACGGTACTGATGTCGAATGCACCGAAGGCACGGGAGAAGAGATTGGAGACAAGGGACGCAACGAAGATGTAGTGACACGTATGCCAGCGATACTCATGGATTGCGTGAAGAGCACTGACTCCGGCCGGATGTCGTCAATGGGGGCAGTATCCAGTACGTCACTCGTTCCAGACTTCTGATTCTCCCCGCATCTTACATCAGCTATGTTGAAAGCATAGCGAGCGATGCACGGCTTCACGAGGATAATTTCGACGTGACTGATATCGAAGGAGAATCTAGCCACCAGTCGTTCAACCAGAGCGGAGAATAAGCCTGTCTCGTCAGCACGTGCACTGCTTGTCGAGGACTCTGAGGATGGGCCAGGCTCGAAGCCACCCGGTATATGGCCTTCAGATCCAGAGTTCGCTCCAGGGTGAAGAGAGCGCAGTAGATCCTCCTCTTCGTCTTCATCTAGTTCCTCGTGTACGAACGACTCTGACAAAGATGCCAGCGACCCGCTTAAGTCGGCAATAGGCACCTCGTCATCGTCCCCGAGAACTTCGAAAGAGAGTCGGACGGAGGAGGCTGAGAAGCCAAGTTTGGATGTGAGAGGGTTCGGCCAGGGAACACGACCTGTAATAGATCCAATAGAGCCATGCTTCAGGCGCACCGGAAGGCCCGAAAGCATACCATTGACTGCCTGCAAATCAGATCGGCACACTCGCTGAGAGTGAAGCAGCCATATACGTACATGCTCGTCAAGTTCCAACTTGGTCATCTGAACGTAGCCTGACCCAATTTGGGAGTCGATTCGCTCCGCATCTAGTTGTCCGGGCCGAACGAAACGACCCAAGGAACGCCGAAGGACGAAAGACAAAAACTTCGCCTGGATGTTCGAGGGCAGGGACATTCCTATGCTAGGAAACGACGGGAGGCTGCCAGACAACCATTGCGGCCACCAGGATTCAGACGAGGACATGGCCGTGAGTGGCCAAGTTGGGATTAGCGCCCAAATGCGTCACTTGCACAGGAACACAGCGGGTATATGCAAGGCCAAGCACAACTATAGAGAGAGATAAAGTATCATACAGACAACGCAAAATGCGACTCGTCAATAGTGGTGTAGACATGGCCATCATCCATGAGTTTGTCTAGCGCATTGCTGTCGGAACGACATTAGCAAAGGAGTCAGGATGGACGAACAGAGCGATGCATACCTAATCTCAACAGCGTTACCTCCGACCGCACGTGCGATACCACCAACATGAACGCCGTCCTCCGAGCCAGGGTTCTGGGTGAGGTATTCGACAATGCGTCGCTCGACCTCGGGCAAATGAGACCATTGATCGTTGGTCTTGGCCGAAGCTTGGGTCGTATAAGCTGAGGCTCCAGCTCCAGATGGGGCTGCGCGGCTATTTTGTTGACCATTTTGAGCGTTTGGCTGGGAAGACAGGCGATCAGTGCATTGCGCAAGGTATGATTACCTGAATATCTCACGTGTCCTCGTTCGAGAGCATTGCGGACGTACGAGACTTCAAGGATATGGTAGTATATCTCATGCTTGTCTTTTAAATGACGCATGTGTTGAGGATGGAGGTACTTCTTGTTGCCAAAGGCTCGCATCGACCCGGAGATGCGCACAATATCATTCGCCCTGTGAATAATTCAGCTCTATGTCCTGAATATCTGGAACAGCTTGAACTAAACTCACTTTATGTGTCCCCATTTCGAGTCATCCTCCTCTTGGTTCGAATCTACCCAGCGCCTGCATTCGAAGCGGCCAAACCCATCTTCGATGATGTATGTGCCATTGGTCTCCGAGAGGTTGATTTGGACAACATGGCCAACTAGAGTGATCTATGGATCGTAAGTACCAAAGACATAAGGCACAATGAAGAAGATAGGTACCGCGCCAATCTCTACACCGTCAAGGGTCCATTCGGCGTCAGTGTGAGCTTGCTCAATGCGGTTCAATTGCAACGATGTCACAGGCCGGATGGTTTGACTCCCGGCTCTCTGTATGCGTCAGTTTGGAAGTCTGAAGCTGTAAGAGGAGATAGATGCATACCTTGGCCGAACCACCAGGGCTACCTTGGGTACCATAGCCAGGAGAATCAGCGACAAATCCACCCCCGCCACTGTAGTAATCTAATCGCTCTCATTCAATACGAGCGAAAAGGTGTCCCGAATGACTCTCACTCTGGGACATGGTTGAGAGGTGTAAGGAAGAGGCGTGGTGAGAAGGCAAGCGCGTGCTATGGACGCGTCGCGTAACATGTGACATAGCGCGTCCTCCCTCCACTGCTTTCTCCCAGCTCTTCAACTAAACGCGTACGGAAGATGAGTGGAGAACAGTATGCATTAAGTAGTGAGTAGTGAGTACATGAAAGCATCCAAAGCATGTCCGCGTGAAGTTGTGCAATGCAGTGTGAATGTATGTGGGTGTGGGTCAGTCTAAGCATGAGTCTTGCAGACTTTGGCCATCCCTTGGCCGACGCCTTCAATCGCCTTCTTGCGCGCATCTGTGACTTTCTTGGCAACGTTCAACACAAAGTCATGATCGACCTGAGGTTGCTCAGTTCAGCAGACACAAGATCTGCAGTTTCGCACGTACCGATGTTGATTGCTGGAGAGAGGCGGTGGCATCCACGAAGACTTTGCGCCTCTCGGCGTTCGCTTCTCGCTCGCCCCAGGCAATAAGCTCGCTTGACATGATCTTGAGGACTTCGACTGCCGTGGACCGGATGTCCTTGATGCTCTGCACCATCTGTTGTAGTTACGATGGTCAACGGAATGCGTAACGGTCGAAAGACTTCAACGAACGTTTCCGAGCTTGTGCATCTTCACAGTGGCCGAGTCCTTGAAGCGGAAGGTCTCCGCTGTGAGCATACACAGAGCCTGGAGCAAAGTCAAGTCAATGATCCACACAGAAGAAACTAGACGTACTTCTTGGGTAAGGCTGGCGACGTGAAGAGCGTCAGGAGCCGAACCGCGTTCAGTTGCCCCCTTGAAGCTTGAGTGCATGTCTAGAACGATTGAGAACGTCAGGCTTATTCCACCGATACAGCCGAGACTTACTGTCGAAGAACTCAAACGTAAGTGACGGCGCATCCTTGACGACAGGTACGTCCTCTTCCTTCTTGCTCTCGCCGTTTGAGGCACCACTGGATGCCACGGCAGGATCGTAGCCTTTCAACGAGTGACCCGTCTTCTGCTGAGTAATCTTGTTTGCCTTCGCCAGAACCTCGGCAGGAGGAGGGCGGCAGAAGTCATGGTGAGGCCCAAGCCAGTCCGCGAGAGCCGAACAGTAGTCGTAGAACCCAACCTCGACGGAGGAGAGCTGTCGAGGTACCTGTCAGCCACGAGTCCACAGATCTTGTCGAGACGCAACTGACATCCGTCCGCTCCTCTGTGGAGCGCTCCAGTAGCCTCTGCTCCAACGGTTTCTTGTTGCCCGGATCACTGCTCAATTTGGGACGATCACCAATGAGAAGCTTCTCTTCAACGACCTCCGAGAGGTCACTGCCTTGCTGAAGAGCACGGATGTAGATCTTCATGAACACAATTAACCAGTCCGACTGTGAAGTGTTTCGTGAGAAGAAGGTGCACAGGCTCCTATAACTGGACATACCCCTTGCGAGTTGTGAAACAGTTCCGTTTGTTGGAAAAAGGAAGGCTGTGAACGCGGCTGATAGTTGGGCATGATCTCGAAGTCACGATTGTCAGAGTAGTCTGCATGTTCAACGAGGGGTGAGCTAGATCTTACAACGACGTAGACATTCGAGAACGTACATCGGTCAAAGTTAAACTTGAGCTCGATAAGCTCCGGATCAATAAAGTCTTGGTTGATCTCCTCATGTGCCATGCGCATGCGCACTAGCTCGATCTTCAGCATGTTCCTCTGCAGGGAATGCTCTAGACGATCGTGAAACGTGATAAAGTCCGCGATCTGCAAGTTCGCGATCAGTCACTGCAGGTCCCTGGTTTGTACCCATGCTACGGACCTGAGAGTACTTCTCGCCACTGAATGCGCGAGTGACCATGTCCGGCGTCTAGGGAGGCGGATCAACTATGAATGAGGGAAAGACTAAAGAAGTGTATCTCACATCCTGAGAGTTGTTCAAGTAGATGTGACTGGCCTCTATTATCTCCGTCATCATCGTCAAATCACCTGTGGCACCTAAGGACCAAGCCGATGCGCGAGAGAGTAGAAGATGCGAGAGAGTATCGTTCTGAACCTGCTTGACGCCGAGCGCACGGTAATGTTCAACGGCCAAGGAGGGAGCACCTAACCGTTAATTAGCTTTTGTGACGGACATGCCTCTGTTTGTGAACGTACAGAGCATGTAGTATAGCCGAATAAGCAGGAGGCGCATCTGGAACGCCTGCTTGCTCTTGGTCAAGCCATACTCCAGCAACGACACAGCACTGTAGAGAGCATCGGGCTTCCCAGTCGTCAGGTGAACATTGAGGTAGGCGTGGGCGGCCAGGATAGCCAAGTCGTCGGCTGGTTGCGTCTCGGTCTCTGGAATGTCGTTGCCATGTGATAGACCCTTCATGTATGCAGTAGCGTAATCAGTGGCGCGGCTTGCCTCCAGCTCTGCCGTCAGCTCTGCTTTGGTCAAGACGTAACGCTCCATCTTGCACACGTTGATTAGTCGTTGAAGTTGATCCATGCTATCCTTCACGCAGTGTCAGCTAAGCTCGTTCCTAAATCACCAAACAACACACCGTGCTTTTGGGTAACCCTTGAAGGAACGAGGTCCACTGTGTTCGCTCATCGCCATCCAAGGTCAGGTACGGCTTCATGTCCTCGAAACAGCATGGTTTGCTGCCGATCCGGTGGACATAGTCCTTCATGAGCTTCAGGATCGCAGTTGAGTCTTTGATGCAAGACCTTCAGTTTCTGCTGAAGATTAACACATCAGTACTGACCCGCTGTGAGCCCATGGCTCTGAGAGCGCTTCTCCAACTCGAGCTGAGCAAGGAGACCTGAACGATCGCTTGCGCCGTCACGCTCTGCAACCTCGACAAACAAAGTTCTGGCTCCGTCGACTGCTGCAATGCACGCCTCCTTGCGAGCGTCATCGGGATCCTTCGAGTCCATGGGTGCAAAGGCAGCGTCTATGACCGAGAGGAACTCCAACCAGTTCCGATCACTTGGTAAGCCGTTACTCAGCCAGCGAGATCAGACACCTTTACACTGTGCACTCACGCCTTCTCTTGGATTCGCTCTCGCGCAAGCTTGTCTTCCTGTTCCCAGAGGCCACGTTTCCGAACGACAGTCCTTCGAAGCTCATCACAGCTGAGGCTGGCCTGACACATGAGCTTGCATAGTTCGTCCTTGATCAGTGCCTCGGCCTCATCCATGAGGTCTGTCTCAATGAGAACGTTTAGCCAAAGGTAGAATCGATCCGGGGTGTGACACAGGTCCCGGATGTCCTTGCTCTTCAGAAGCCGATGTGCCAACTGGAGCAAGATCGGGCGCATTGCTGGAGGAGTCGAAGGGTCTCGTGCCTGGATGCAAGTAAGTCACTTGATGATGGGGAGGACTTCAACATACTTGAAGGAGGGCGCTCATAATATTCCAGCAAAGGTAGCGCTCATGTCCAAACTGCTTGAACATCTTGGCTGCGACCTCGACGTAGTGTGAGCAAAAGATGTAGGTAAGCCTGTGCGATGTAGCTCACTTGTTGAGCCGTTTTCCAGTTGTTCACTCGAGCGTTGGCAAAGAAGGTCTGACAGCCGAGGTCTTCGTTGGCAGGTTGCTGCTTGTAAGCATCATCAAACATTTTGATGGTGTCGTTGTCTGACTTGGAGTGTCAGCTAACGACGGCAGTCCAGATTCACATCTGACGCACTACGACCGAGTGCACGAAGGACATGCATCATGGCAGACAGAGTACCATCGTCCGAAGGTTTGGTAGCAAGGACTTCGTCACAGACAATCAAAGCTTCCTCGACCTTTTGCATGCGGACCAGCGCTAGAGCCTTCAGAGCCTATGCAACAAAATTCGGACGAGCGTCAGCAAATAGCTGGGAAACGTGTACGAGCCAACGTACCTTGACTATGACCAGACTAGGCGACTTTTTGAGTAGCTTGTTGCATGTGAGCAACGCTGACTTGTTGGATCCAGAATCAATAGCATCTAGCATGCAATGCCCACGCTAAGCAGTTGCCGACGTGCCAGACTGAGAGCACTGCGAACCGTAGATGGGCTTAATCTGGCGTTCTAGCGCGGAAGACATGACGCGCAAATGAAAGGTTTCGAGATCGTCGTGGACAGCGCAGAGGTGGACCAGCGCAGAGGACTCGAGTTTTCGGCGCGTGAGGCAGACGCGTGGGCTCGGAAAGACGCGCCTGTGTCACGACTTGCTCATTACGCGCTCTGCGGCTTGACCTGATGCCCCCACCACCTCCCTTGCTGTCCAGGCAAGTGAAGCCGACTTCAGAAAACTCAATCGTGAGATTTATTCTGGAATCAGAGCGTTGGACCCATTCCTTGGCATATTCACCGGCGCTTTCGCGTTCTACCTGCACGAGCACAACCCGCGGACTGCACCGGCTGAGGACCAGCGTCTGTCCTCTCTCGTTCAATGGAAACTGTCTAAATGGAAGAGAGCTCGAGCCGAGAAGATGGTTCAGGAGGAGTCTGCGGCGTGGAAAGCGTCCTAGGCACCGTCGACATCACGTTGTTGGGTCGGCTCAGAGTCGATGCTCTATGGCGGAAACCAGCGATGGGACATGCGAGGAGACTGCTATGCATGTAAGCAGCACCAATTATATTCATCTTAATTCAGCCGTGACTCTATCCTCCAATCTCCACCGCACATGCAAGGACTCCACCAGAACGAGAACGCCCTTGACCCCTGCATTTCCGCACTCTGAGGCAGGCTTGGCGCATGCGTGCGTGCGTCGCAGCGAGTGCATCGCGAGATCGTACCGCTGCCTAGTGTGTTCTTTGTCATGATGTCTTCCACCTGTCGATCCGTGTGAGTGGATGTCAGCTGGGCATCGATCATATCTGTCGTCTTCAAGAAGAGCTTCATTTTGTCCACTGCGTTAGATGAACCGAACTTGCAGGCCGCGCGCAATTTCATGTCCAGCAGCTGCGGTACAGGCTGACACATGACAAGTGAGAGACATAGATGGTCCTCTGAGGTGTCACTCAGCGACCGGCCTGTATCTCCACGGCATTGAGCTCACCAGGGGCCTTGGATGCGTCTTGGATGAGTTCTACGAGTACTGGAGACAAAGTGTCGAGGTTCACTCCCAGAGATCCAAAAAGGTTCAGATACACCTCCTTAGCCATGCTGGCGGCAGGAGTAGTGGCTGGAGCGTCGAATATTTGCTTCTTGAGTTGAACAATATGGTTCACGAGGATTGACAAGTTCTTCAGGAGAACCGGGTGGAGCAGGTGAAGCAGCATCGCGTGGCTCTCTGCCCTCTGGGTCGGGATAGCTGTGGTTGGGATAGCAGACGCGTTGGTCTCGACCGCAGGCGTGGCTGCAAAGACAACATGAATGATAGGTGGAGGGGTGGCGACCAGAGCTTACGGGGAGCAGAACCAAAAAGGTCTGCGTCATCGTGCTCTGTTTGAGAAGGAATGGGCTCCACAGACGGCCGATCGCCGGGAGAGTCCAGAACGTAGACGGATTCACATGCTAGATCCTCAAGGAACCGAGCGAACCATGCACACATGCTGATAAGTGGCCAAATACCGTCTGACATTGTTCGTGAGTACAGCGTGCTGGCGTTCTGCAGAAAAAAATCACGAACCGAGACTATATCGAGTTTCGCTCATCTGGTAGCCTGCAAAGGATATGTTGGACGATATGATTGAGCAAACGTCGTGTACGAGACGCGTCGAATCGTCGGCAGTTGTTTTGGTCAGCGCAGCTGTAGCTCTACAACATTGAATCAGGCAACAAAATGGTGAGAAATGATACAGCGACACTCACCTTCGGACTTCGAGAATTGTGCCCATGACATCTCGCAGAGCGTAAGGCTTACAATCAGCGCCATCGGTAGAAATCCGCTTGACAAGCATGTGAAGAGTGTCGTTAACGATGGACTTCATAGCTGGAGTGCATATCAAGTGCCCAACGATGTCGGCAGGACTGCGCCGCGCTCGAATGGATCGTTGGAGCATGTCAGCAGCATGAGTAGATGACGGCAGTGAGCCTTCATGCATTGACAATGAAACGATGCTAGTGTCGGTCGACCAGTCGTCTGCCAAACATATGAGGGTACCATTAGGAGAAATGACTGCGCTTGTTGGAGCTGCTCGGCGTTAAGTGTGTACACCGCATGAGAGCAACAGCGATGCTTACTGATGCGGAGGTTGCCGTGATTGGACATGTTCATGGGTATAGACTCCTGCTTGGTATCCTCATCAAGACCAGGTCTGTAACGGTGACCTTCAGCGACAGAGCTCGGGTCGATCTATTGCACTCACACAAAGAAGAACTTGATCTGACCAACATGTGCCCTTGAACCATCATCTGAGTCGGATGGCTTGTTGGACAAGATTCCGATCGCCAGTCTATTGGGTTCAGCGGTTTCCACGTTTGTCGCGGTATGGGGCAGTTTCAAAATAAATGGTACCATGGTGTCGATCAACTTTTTAGAGGCGAGAGGTTGCGTAGTCTACTGCGTCGTGGTCAATATTAGTTGATTCTGGAGGACGACTTTGAGGTGTGATTAACCCATGGAGCGTTGCTCGAGGCTTGAGTATGTTCTCTTGCGATTCCGTACATTACCAGTTCTGTGCTAGTATGCAGGTCTTGGATATTGATTAGTTACCGGTCTTGCGAAGAGTGCTACTAGATCATAACCATACCTTCATTCGTGTCCACATACGAAGCGACAAGGTAGAGCGGTTGTCGCGTTGACCGACTAAACGACGATGGTGGGTTGGGCAGGACAAACGCGAGTTGGGTCAACCAACGCTCTGTAGTTGGAATAGAAACCAGAGGTTGAGTGGACATGACGAAGTCAATAGCTCCTCCTGATAAAGATGGCTGGCTGTAAGCATCATCATGTCGGCGATGAGATAGAGGCGTACTTGGATCAGGGCACTTCAATTGGATCTGCACCTCGCACAGAGATATGCCTGGTCCAATAGGAAGCACGTCGTCCAGTGTTGACGATTCATCCAAGAACTCTGCGTCGGCGGGCATCATTCGTAGCGACTCGTGATCATTCGACCATGTTGGGACGAGAGATACTTGCGCGGCAACGAGAATGGAAGATACTATAACGCATGTCAACCAACGCACGACTTGATTGATACAAACCATGTTAACCTCCGTATTGCATGCCAATCGCCGACATGGTGGCTACCTGTCTGCCACCAGTCCACTTTGCATCTCCCAGAAGATCAAGGTCTATGCTCAACACCTTAGGTCGCTCTTCCATAGGTCCCGGCTCCACCAGGGAGCAGCAGTGAATCTTGAAGTGGAGCTCACTGGGCGGAGGAGGTGCGTGTTTACGATGATAAGTGCATATGTAGATTCGACAGCTTTGCGTCACAAGAAGAAGTGCAGGGTCCAATGACGGCGCAAAAGGTCCTCGGAGAGGTAGGCGTCTAGGTTCGCCGGACGGCCCCGAAACCCACTGCACATGAAGTGGTCAGTCCATGAGAGCTTGTGGATCAACTTTCAAGTACCTCTCTGTTCTTGTTCAGCCACTCTGCCGCAATGGGCGCGTCTCCGCGAGCGTGATGCCACCATTCCTGTTCCACCCAAGAGTCGATTTCATCTGCTCTTCGCCAGAGGCAGCAGACGCCCGGTACGCCGATGCCCGGGAAGTACGCGAACAGCCACTGATCACATGGCGACAGCGATATCAAGGTGGATGGGCCGAAGTTGTATGGCATAGGCTGTATCATGGATGGCTGAGGTACAAGGACAGGTCGTTTGGAAGGGAAGTGGGTAGCCTCAATTGCAGGATGAGCTGGGTGCGAGGTAAATATGATTGATGCCTTACTCCAGGCGATAGGTCTATAGAACATCATCATGTGGAGCTCTGAATCGAGACTGGTATGCAAACACACCTCCGTACGCTCTCGAGGCCAGCCAAGAACGCCCATGACTGCTCGGCCATCTCAGGCATATATCTTTCCATCCACGATTTCTAAGGAGTTAGAACAGCAGTTGAGCATGCAGCTGCTGTCGCTCCACGTATGTATGCGAGTCGGTGACACAGTGGACAAGAGAGTAGAGAGGCAGATGCAGTGACATCTCCTCTTGCTTCTGCTCGACCACCACCTCGCTCGGTCCGACACTCTGATGAGCACTTCTATGCAGAAGACAGAGACACTGGAAGATGGATCTCTTCTTCAAGTTGTCATTAATTCGTACTCGGATCGCTGGCTCGTTCTGATCACACAACTTGGCAAAGTCGGTAATCTGGTACGCGTCTCTTCGCCTCTATCGATCTCGCATCAACGCTTAAAACGCCTAAAACAGATACAGGCAACCATTCCGGATACCATCCCGCTGCCAAGCGCCTCTGACCTGGCGTCTCTTGAACCTCCCCCTGCCATTCACCTCACACCACTCCTTGGCAGTCCTTCCTCGGAACGGCTTCAGGCCCTACACTCCATATATACGTCTCACGTTGCCACCATTGTCTGGTGTCTCGAAGCACTGCGTGCTGAAGGCGCGCCGAGACGACCTGTGATCGTTGGCGTTGCCCTCAAGAAGCAGCCGCCTTATCAAGGAGATGGTCAAGAGGCAGATCGCTCGCTGTTTAGCATCGTGACGCGCATAGTATACGACTTGCTTCAGGCACAAACGAATGCCTGAAGGCCACCGGATACCCTATGTGGTTGTACAGCAGTTGGGAGCACTACGGGATCCACCTTCGCGGGGCGGCGCCAGACTCAATCCTCTACAAGGTTGGATGCCTATCATTCTATAATTATTATTCGCACGAGAGCTGAAGTACTCCCTGTTGATCATCAGGATGCAAAACGATGCTGGTACATCCGCGAATTCTAGTGAGTGAGAGTCCTTGTATAACGCTCCGGGTCACCTGCCACATGATGATAGCATGTGCGCGAGATGACTGTGCACTTCACGTACCAATCAGCATACGTATCACTTCTATCAGGTGCACGAATTGGTCGTTCTAGTGTTAGGAGTGGACCACGGAGGGGCTAAGCTACGACATCATGCAGCGAAAGAAGTGTGAATGCGAAGAAGTGTGAACGCGGGTCTT
>LCTX01000899.1:626-20573 GCA_002233555.1 Limonomyces culmigenus | reverse complement strand
ACTACTAGCAAAGGTTCGCGGTAAATATATCTCTATAGCATTGCACAAGTATAATAGGTGTGTACGACGCTAGCGCAGGTGCGGGAAGGCAAGGGACGCACCAATGCTGCCGTCCCGTTCGGAGAAGTATGACGTCGGACCCGCCTTCTTTCGCGAGGAAGCTGTGGAGCCGCTGAGCTGAGCTCGAACTCCAAGCGGCCTAACGTTTCTTAACCAGCTGTTAGATTGAACTCCCACCGCCCCGCCCGACCTTCAGCTGCTTGCTGTACAACTCGAGCAGAGCCTTCATGATCTCCTCCAAGGGTTGCGTCGCGTACTCGTGCACGTACTGCGGCAGCGAGTCCTCGAGACTAAACCCAGCCTTCTTCATGAAGAAAGGGTGCATCACGTCCGGCGTAGCCTCTCCAAGTTGTCGCATGGTCAGCCGCTCGATGGAGCGGTTTCGGGCTCGGTAGCGGATACCTCGGTGTACTGCTGTCCGCCCATCCTCGTCTGTGCCGAGCGGTGGAGAATCTTGCCGGCTGGCGGCGTTGGAATCGAGGGATGTTGTGAGCGACACAGGGACTGATCTGTTGAAGGTTGCTCTCGGTGGGACTGGAGAGGCGGCACCGGGCAGACTTCCAGACCACATCACGTCCTCAGCACGCGGCGAGGCTGGGGAGCGCAGGAACAATGAATCTGCTCGCAGTGACAAGGGCAGCGACGAGGCTGTAGAAGGACCATCACGGCCCGGCAATGGTGAAGCCGGCACAGACCGCGCTGCTTGGACGTCCTCCATCTCCCGCGCAAAGTTCTTGCGCAAAAGCGTAAGCCACGAATAGAGAGAGATGTTCAGGCTGATGTAGATGTCTTCGGCCTTGATAGCTCTCTCCCCTGCTCGGAACGTGCTCTCGAAGTCGTAGTCGAGCGCCCGCGGCCCGCTGAGTCGCTCCTCGCTCGTCATCGTCATGGACATTGCGGGTAAACCGAAGATGTTCGCTTCCGAGGTGCCTTTCGCTAGCTTCGCAAGCCAGTCGTACGTATCTGTCACGGGCTCCCGTTTTGCCAGTGTGTGGTTGAGTCCCGACAGACGTGAAACTGCCATGCTTGCGAAAGCGAGTCGTAGGTCACGCCACGCCGAGTCACCTTGAGGTTTGACAGTACGCTGGAGATGGGCCTCCACGCCTCGGCCAATGAACTGGGCCATTTCTGTGTCGTCCATGCGGCGAGGGAAGAGTGCTAGCTGAATACTTTCAAGCCGCAAGTCCATCCCTTGGGCGATCACGTAGGAAATCGCCGTGTCGGCCTCGGAGAACCTTGTGCGGGCTGTCTGTAGCATCGCTTCGGCGACTGCGGACAGAGCGTTTTCGGGTTTGGGTGCTTGAGCGATACGAAATGCCTTGGATTCACGACTAGCGCCTTCACGTTGGAGAGCCAGATTGGCGTTGAACTTGTCAGCGTAGACAGCCAACCGTGGAATACTGGAGGCCGTAATTGCTGCGGTAATGGTCGAACCATGTACCACAAACGAGAGACGCAAGAGGCTGTCCGAGTCACCGCTCTGCTGCCGGGCCTGTGACCAATCGTCAAATATCTTGACCTCAATAGGCTCCGCCCTATGTTCTGTTCAGCGGCAGCCTCCACGTTTATCACAAATATCTCACCTGTAACGCAACAACTCTTGATGTTCTGACTCCAGTTCCAGTGTGAGAGGTCCGCTTGTCAACTCCAAGCGCAGCATCTGGTCGCCACGAAGGAGCGAGGCGGCGTCCTCCGAAACCCTTGTCGTCTTGAACACAAAGTCCGGCACATCTGCGCGACCAGAGACATTTCCGGAGGCGTCAACATGTGTGTGGTCAACATGTACCTCAACCTCCGACACAGTGTGCGTCAAAGATGTCTGGATGACAAAACGACGAAGTTCGAGGGTCACCGTGCTGATTGACTGGCCCAAATCGACGTCTACGTTGAGCTTCCGTATGCGGACACACACTGCGGTGAGGAATGGCGTCGGCTGTGTCTGAGGCGGTCGTTCCACCTGGGGTACTGGGGGAGGAAGGGGTTGTTCGCTGGCAGTAGGATTGAAGGTGGGAATACGATCGAGCCATACGGCTTTGAAGCAGAGAAGGTCTTGAAGTCGAGAGAACCTTAGACTTCCGACTACTTCTGTATCCACAATCATTGAGATGATCGGTCGTGAGACACCGAGGGCCTCCTCCTTATTAAATGAAGTTGAGAAGACCAGATTTCGCGCTTCCAAGCTGGCGCAAGCTTCTGAGAGGAACCCATGTCGCAACGAGACGGCTAACCCTTGGACGGCACCGGAGAATGCAAGTTGACGGGTTGCGGGCTCGACGGTCAAGAAGAAACCGCCACTTCTCCAGTGAACCGCTGCGCTAACATTGACGTCGGGTTGACAAGTGAGTTCCAGCTTCGATCTGTCTATCTGAAGGCCAACACTAATCCGGAGGTTTGCGGGCGTTCCAGATGATGATGATGTGGAAGGAATGGCATGTTGGTTCGCTTGAGACGTATCTTCTGGTCCCGATCCCGTTTGGTGCATCCGTGTCCCCAAGCGTGAGTTGAACTCGGAAAGGAACGGCAGGATACTCCCAGGGAAGAGGGTGTTCTGGCTTGAGTAGATGGTGCTCTTGAACATGAGTTCTGCACATGGGTTCTCGCCGTTGACCGTTGACTGTATGACAGACGACGCCCCGTGGTATTCCATCCAAACTGAGACTTCCGGCAGCTTTATAATGTCTGTACCGAGCTCCGAAACCGAGTACTCGTTCCGAGTGAGTGATGACGCTCGGCCACGCGGAGAGGGAATGTCAGAAGCGCTGTGTAGTCGTATTTGCCCGCTTCTGAAGGTAATCGATGCACAGATGTTGGTCATAGGAAGCTGACTTGGTGGGCTCTGCACATCCGAGTCCTCGACGTCCAAGGGGGAAGTAGAGAGTGTGGAAGGGTTGATCCGCTCGAGCTGCGTCTTACCGTGGCGATACACGTCCATCAACGAGAAGACGTAGTCTGGCAGAGACGAGTCGAGGTCCAGAATGAACCCACTGACGTTCGCAGTGGCAGTTAGTCGAGAGGTCGCACCGGTTGGTTCAGTACGAAGCTGAGCAGTCATTTCTGGATACAGCACGCGATTGTGTGTGGAGTGGTTCAGACCATCGTAGTCGGAGAACACCGAAGGTCGGAAGCTGCGAATAACTGTGAGCATCGGCTCGAGCATCCTCAAAAAGTAAGATAACGTACTTCGCAACAAATTGGAAAGAGAGGTCCTTCATCGTCGCTTGACCGCTTTCACCGAATTGGGATCCAAAGCCAATTGACCTCACTGAGAACAGGAACGCGCGAGAAGATACCGCAGCTCGTGAGGTTCCAGTGGTAGAAAGCAGTTCCGGTTCGAGAACGAGGGGGAATGCAGCGCCAATATTCCTGACGAAGAATGTGATGGTGTAGCGACTGAGCAGTGACTGGCCAGGCTGAGGATGAGCCTCCGGTCCATGAACTTCGAAGGTGCGCATGATGTTCAGCGTCTTGGCCTTGAACTCGGCCATGTCCGTGGCGCGTTGTTCCTTGCGAACACGAAGTTCAACTTGTAGGTCGTTCACGAAATCTGCGATCTCAGCAATGGAACTGGGCTGAAGGACCGCATGTACTTTGCTGAGCTCGACACGGAGAACCCTTCCAGGAGATGGCTCTGGTCGATCTTCTCCAGTAGCGTTCAGGTCTATCGCAACGAAGGCTGACCGCTGAGTCCGAGTGAAGCTTTGACGTGATATCTTGCCGTTTTCACGAGGGGCCACCGAGAGCGCAACGTCCGAGAGTCGAAGCCGCCATTTCGCGCCTCCTTCATCATCCAATCCGCCCTTGATATCTTCGCACTCGAAGAGAAGAGTTGAACGAGCTCCACGTAATCCAACCCGAAGACCTCGCATCTTGACGTGTACGTGGTATTTGATTGACGGCGCTCGCAACTCGGGTCTCGCCGTAAGAACAGGAGGTGTTTGGCCGAGTGAGCCCTTCTCTTGACGAGTGCGTTGAATGAGTGTCATGAGATCACTGAAGTCCTGGCCAAACTTCTGCTGCACAGTGAGGACGGTGTCAAGGTGAGTCGGCTTGATGGTGACGTGAAGTTGATCCATGGATGCATGTACAGTCATAGCTTCCCGGTCTTGGCGGCCGGAGACGAGAACAGCCGGGATGTTCAGCTTCACTCGAGCCTTCACGGAAGCGTTGTTGAGGTCGGGAGAAGCTGACACACCGATGGCCTGGGACGCGAGCTTCATCCCAAAGTGGCGACCATCTGCAGGAGCTTGCGACGATGGCGAGGATCGAGCAAAGAGGAGGGAGCGATCTATTTGCCAAGAAAGCCATGTCCCTCTCATGACTTGCAATGAGAAGAGCACGCGAGTGATGTGCAACTGGACTTGGAAGAGAACGGCTCTATCAATCTGCTTGCTCGCTTCTGCCTCTGGACGACGAATTTCTGATACCAGCTCCTGGGCTGCCACCTGAAACTTGGGCAGATACTTCTCTATCCATTCGTTCACGAACTTGTAGAGTCGTACGGCGCTGCGGGGCACGCTGAAAAGCACATCGTCCATCCCGACCATAATTCGCAAGACGGGGGCGACCTTCATGCCTTGGTCCCGGTACAGCACATCTCCCTTCGTGCCCACGAACGACAGCGAGGCGAGAACGCCACGGTCGCTGTTAGATGCCTCTTCGACCGTGCTCAAGGCACGTAAAAACAGCTGCTCGACCATGACCGAGGTACTTGCTGACACTTGAGAGCCCTGGATGGAATGTGAAGACACGTTGGTGAACGACGCCAGTGCTACAAAGCCTTTGAGCCCCGTTTCGAGTGTGAGTGTATCTGCGGCTGCCATGACGCTGAGATCCTGGATGCGAAGAACGACATCTAGGGTCAGAGGGAGGGGAGGTGTAGTCGAAGTCGCGGTACGGTCGGAGAGCGAGTTTCGGCTGCTGGTCGGGCTCTGGTGCTGGCGTGCGCTGGCTGTCTTTCGGACAAAATCGATCATGTGCGGTCGCACGGAGACATTGATGCGGTGGATCCCGACCACCATTCGGATACGATCTATAGTGTGTGCACCCAGATCTAAAGCTTCCGCTGGAAGCTTCGAAACCTTGTTTGGAATACCGCCGACGGCCAGCGCAGAATCCCTGGCGAGGTGAACGTGAACTGGACCGATGGTGATGAAGGACGGGGCATCTCCATCAGGATCGAGTACATTGAAGGACAATGAGCTCATGTTCACATGGGCCTGCGTTTGACGCGACGGTTGGGCTCGGGCAGAGTTGATGAATTGAGGGAAGACTTGCTCCAGGGTGTGAAACGCGTCCTGATCCTCGAGCTGGTCACTCCCAGACATGTCCAAGAGTCGGGCCAAAGATGAGATGACGGTGTGGCCATCGACGACGTCCTTGGAAGCAAGATAATGATTCAGTGCGCTCTTATCTTGCACCTCGGAAAGGCAGCCGCGAACGTAGAAGAGCATCTTGAAAGGAGCATCCGTACGCAATTGATGAGGCTTTCCTTGCTGGACGAAGTAGGCCGGCTGAGTGGTCGCCAGATGATCAACCAACCGCTTCTGGCTCGCATAGCGGAGGATAGCCGTCACTGAACGGAGGTCCCTCTGCTCTTCGAGGCCTGCTTGTTTCGAAATTGGCGACGCGGCATCAGCCGTGTGGGAAATACTAGCCAAGATGTGCATCAGTGAGCTGGGCGCATGGTGAGTGACGTCAATCAGGGCATGCCCCAAGTTCAGACAAATGGTGTTATTCAACTTGTCCAAGCGAACGTTTGCCAATGCAAGCCGGCTCGATGTTGTAGCATAAAAGAGTGTGGTCAAGGCATCGGGGTGGGCCAATTTGAGGTCAGACGTGGTGGCGGTGATGTGACCGAGGATAACATGCATGTCCGTGTGTTGTTGTCGTTGCTGAGAAGCAAACCTTAGGTGATGGAGGACCACCTCGATCGAGGAAGGGATAGTCCGGGCTTCTGACGCCATAGGTTCTGGGCACTGCAGACTTTGAACGACAGCATCTGTGACTTGTACGTCCATATTGAGTACGCTGGGAGTCGTATCCTTCGACATAACAGAAGCATATCGAAGGAGCGCAGCATCCATTCGGAGCTCAGGGCTTTCGGTCTAGAATGGAGAGAAGCGGTTAGACTCGCGATCCCAGAGAATACGTGTGTTCACTGACATATGCATGAACCTCGCTCTGTAGTGCTCCCACGGCTTGGACAAGAGCAGTAGGAACAACCATCATGCGAACAGACTGCACTTTAAGCTTGATCGTGGTAGAGTCCTTCTTAGCCAGGTCTGCTACAGCTGCTTGAGACATAGCATACGATGGTGTGTCAGATGCAGTAGTCGGAAACGCAGATTGTGTCGTGCCCCAAACTTTTACAGTCTGGGTCGAGGTGAGCAGGATACAAAATGCGTGGGAGAAACACGGACTCGACTGCGCTGGAGAGGAGATCCAGTCCACGTTGAGGGTGATTGGAGATCAATAGACGAGAGACGTCCACATAGATCCGCCGTCTCCATTGATACATCTGCTGTTGTACTTGCACCAGGGTACATCTAATCCCCATGAACAAGGTACAAACTCCCGATAGACGAGTTAAACGCACGTGGTCATCAACAGTCACGAAATCGGTGTCGTCCGATTCATCCGCTTCTGAAGAACCTTCGCTGGGACCAGATGAATATACTCCACGAGGTATGGCCTTTGGCTTCAAACCGCTACGTGTCCTTTGAGGACTGTCAATGACGAGGGAGCAAGAACTGAACCACCCACGCAATCATGGCATCCCTCTGCATTTCTGACAGGTTCTGTTCTGTATCCGATCCGTCGGAGCCGACGTTGGCGGCGTGACGAAGACGCGACGGCGAAACAGTCTTGGCTGACTTTCGCGGCGGCTGTCGTGATGTCTCATGCGAATGAGGAAGATGAACACGCGGTAGATACAGTCCATCCTGGACGACAGCTCGACCTAGGCATCACTGAATGTTGAGCAGGTGGACCAGTGATTATGATATGCTTGCTCACCTCGGCTGCCTGCTCCATGGAGCACGTCGGCCAGTCGGCCAGTCGGAAGATCTTGCTCAACCAGGAACGATCGTTGAGTGATAGCACTGTCCTTCCATCCATTCGGGCAACTATAGATGTCGACGCCTATCCGCATCTCCACCTCTCCGCTTTGCTGCCATTCGCGGTCCGTTGACGAGCGATTGAGAACTTGTACTTCCACCACCGGTATGGTCAGGCCGGTAACCTTGCGGTACGTCTGACCAGCGAGATCGTTCGACTGTATCAGAAGACCTTGTGGTAGTGCAGCTTCGATGGCTGCTGGTCCAGCGTTCCAGATTACGTAAAGACTGTTCACGGCAATAGAAAGAAACGTGACTAAGGATGGACGATGAGAAAAGGCACCACGGTGGACAAGAATCAACAAACCATCGGGGACAACCTCTGGCAAAAGTTCGGCTGCTGGTGCGTTGACCGTATCGGTGAAGTTGAAGCCAAAGGCCTTGCCAGCAGCGAGGGTGGCTTGCGCATCTGCATAAGACATAGAGGTCTTGACATCCCCCAGCGTAATCTCCCAGATGCAGACATATGTGTGAACGTGGGGCTGAGGGCCAAACATCCGATTCGCGACCACCTCCAAGCCTGTAACGAAGGATTCGTTAAGCTCCATGGATAACCAAAGTACGGTGAAGGCTTACCATCTATGACCAGCATTGGGTTCCGCAGCTGGTAGCAGGAGCTTGAAAATAGTGCTGCCTCCGATACGTTCCGTTCAATTGAGGCATAGTTGACAGGCATATCCACATTCATCTCCATGAATGCGTCGTGGGTGCGAAGAACGAGGTCGAACTGAGGGACCTGGTTCACGAGGCACGTTCCAAGTGTGGGGATGGAGGAGGCTTCGTAGTCTGCAGTGTCGTATCCAAGAAGCCCAGTGGGTAGAACGAGAGTGTTATTCTTGGCCTCGAGCTCAAGAAGAACTTGAAGGGGATTGACCTAAGTAGTGGATCAGCACGAGTCAAGGGGTCGGCCTGTGAGGTCACTCACTGATCCTGGTCTAAACCTCTGGAAAACAGGATCTCCAGTCGGAACGTCGCGGCGGCGCTTCGACAAATGCTCTCCGAGAGTCTGGAAGTGTGTGTACCCGCCGAAGTAGTTGTCTCGCATGACCATGAAGTTTCGGATCGTCCATCCAAACAGCTTGTACATCAGACCGTCCAACTAAGATAAAGCTTGAGTGTAACGAGAAAGACCTTAGCAAAACATCAAAGCTTACCGAGATATTCAAGTTGAGCTGTTCGACGTTCCCAGGAGCGACTTCGGCGTGGTAGGTGTACGATCCGTCCAATTGCAGCAAGCCGATTCGACCTATGTGGCCTCGAAGCTCGTCGTCGTTCGACCAGTGGGTATTCCACTTGGGAAGACTCGTGTAGATGTGCACTGCGGGTATCTCTACGTTGAAGGGTATCGTGGTTGAAGGGGGGTTATACGTGTCGGATGCGATAAGATTGCTGTTCTGCAGCGTCTCTCCACGGAAGGTGAACAGCACTGGCGACGAGTGAGCATGAGCGTTCAGGCACGAAGAAAGTCTGAGACACACCATTGCTGTCCTCTTCGAGAGGGGCATCGACGATGTTGAAGTCGTTGGCGTACAGATGTAAGGTGTAGTTGCGTAAGGTAAGATTGATGGAGTACGTCATTGGGATCCACAAGTGCAACGGTGTGACGGGGCCTGAGCTCCAGTCCTTGGAGAGATCGGTGAACATGTTGATGTGATCACGAAGAAGGTAGAAGACGGGGGTTCGCAGTGTGATGCCAAAGTTCCACTGGCGGGATGCCTTCCACGCTAGGGGCGAAGGGAGCTCGGCCCGAACTCGACACGACTCGGCCTGAATGAAGCGGGTGTCGTTGAGGCTGGAAGAGATCGCGACAGAGTCGAGATGGACTTCGAGCACCGGCTCGTAGCCGCTCAGACTCGGTATCATTGGCATGGTATACGAGATGGTTGATCCATCACCAATCTTGAGCGTGAGGTAGGCTGGCTCACGTTTGCCACGCGTTCGAGCTCTTGAGTGCCCGTCCCATTGCCACTTCTTCGACGGCTCCCGAAAGGGTATGGCCATGGATGTTGTCTCACGAAGCTCGATGAAGACCTTGAGGGCCGGCCATGCACGGCGATCACCTGGTCGGAGAGGGGTAGCTGGTTGAGAATCCTGAAATGTCGATGGAAAGAATGCACGCTGAAGCTCGGTACTGAAAAATAAGGTTAACTTCATGGCAATACATGCACGTCCAAGGCTCACCGTTGCCGATCCGACCACGGACCGTACTTGATGCCACCGCCGTGTACGATGATGTCAATCCCCCACTCTGGGTCAGTGTCCAAATTTGCATTTCTTTCAGAAGCGGCTCGTATCCCATCGAGAGGGATGGGAATAAAGCCCACATTGTCGATGTAGTATGTGACATCCATCGTTGGCGCCTCGAGAAGCTTCCTCTCGACCGCGTACTCGAAGGTCGTGTAATCGATCTCGTCTGCAACATCTTCGTGCTTCTTGAAGACACGCCGCATGCGCTGCGTCGCTGTTCGCATGGGGCCATCTCGAGGAGTTTCACGAGGCTGTGGAATGGCTAGCGCGAGAGATAGCTTTCGCCAAAGCTTGACAAACTTAGTGTGACCCAGGTTATCGAGCCACCGGACCTTGGACACCTTCGCTGCCTGTAGCCGATCGCGAACCCTCTCGCCGATGACAGTCATGGACCCGTGATACTCTTCGTTAGGCAGGAACTGGGCGCTGACCGTGTGCATCTTAAAGTCAAACAGCTGCTTGTAGATATCGTATCTCGATCTTGACTTGCATACCAGTCAGCTGTGGACAGAGCACAGAACACGAACAATCCCACTCACTGGTACCACGCCGATGACACCATCGGTTTTCTGGGCGTCGAAAACAAGAAGGCTTGGAGTAGACGCGTTGCCGCAGGTGACAATCAGTTTGGTGATTTCGAGACTGAGAGGAAGCAGGTCCTTCGGGTCCAAGCTCGGGAGCTGACTTCGCAGGTAGTCGATCCAGCGATGGACCAGCGCCCTTTTCCGAAAGGAAGGCGGGGCAACAGAGGACGGCGGATACATGGACAAAGGTGCGGCTGTGCTCTCGAGTGGGGCCGACGATTTGGAGAACATGCGGTAGATGGAGAACCCGCTATGCTCAGGACCGGGATGAGATGGGGTTGCTTCGGATGCTCGCTTTTCCATTTCCGTGACGATATGGTCGAACGATCCAACACGGTTGTAGAGGTACACTTCTAGACCGCGCAGCTTGATGTGGACACGGCATGGTAAGTCATGGGCGAGATATTTGGCTGAAAGAGGGCTCAAGACGTTGGTCCAGGGTAGACACGCGCAAACCACTCACTATCAGCCTCCTCCGACTTGTGGAGTCCAGGACGGTGTGCAGCCAGGTCTTCTGCTTCCATAGGTCGCCGAATCCAGTATCTCCACTCAACCTGGCAAGTGACCGCCCTTGCAGTGAGGTCGCTCGTGTGGTAGTGAAAGTCTCGGAGGAGTATTCGGCCGGTAAGGAGGGAGAAGTGAATAGCACCTGTGAAGCGGATGAGTACATTGGTACTTGTGCAAGCACGCAGAACACTCACGGAACTCAATCCAGACGCTCGCCGACCCAGCCTTCCACCCCCAGAACCGCAGCAGGGCATTGACCAGAGATGCAACGAGGCGGTTGAGGTAGAAGAGGTAAAGTATCAGTGACCCGACGATGAGTGCACATGCGATGATGAGTTGGTAACGGACACTGTCCGAGGCAGGCGCCATGGCTGCGACAGGGACGAGCGGTATGGACCTCTAACAAGCCGTTGAGGTATGGAAGCGAGAGCTCCGGTCTTCAATACATAGACAGATATCGTAGAGCCCTCGAGAAATACACGCTGAGAAGGCGTAGTATCGGCAATGACCCAGAGAGTGTGAGGGAATGGTCAAGAGCCTTGCCTGCTCTTGCTTCTTGCCATGACGCCTCCGCCGACGACCCTCTCACCTCTCCGCCGTCTTGCTCAGCACACGACTGTAACTTGCGCTCCTCATGCTGCCTCGTATGGCAAGTGTATAGTCGCTACATACACAGACGTCCGGAGAGACATTTGTAAGGATGAATTTGCGAAGTTCAGTGCGTGTGTGCGCGATGCGGTGCGTCTATCGGCACACTCTAAAGAGGTAGTAACATGAGCTCATGGATTCTATGCTATTATGACAGATGAAACGCAAGTAGGAGAAGATATAAGTCCTTCCAGTGGGGGTATCGCGACGACGACGGAGCCAACTCAGGGTCATGTAGGGAGAACAGTTACATTCCGACGTTCCCCTCGGTTCCGCAGCATAGACTGCAGTGCATTGCCAACAGGCAAACGTGCTGTCACTGTGCTGGAGAGTGTTCTTGATGATGAGCGGGACGATGGCGGGGGAGCATTCCAAAGGTGTGCGAGGACGGTCTTGAACTTGAGGTCGATAATGTATGTTGGCCCTCCATATCCATCCGAAGGGTCGTCATCATGTTCGTCTTCCGCCTCCACGGTGCATATGAAAGCGATCGTCGCCAAAAACGTCTGCAACGGTGATGAGGAAAGGTTCGTGACTGTCTGTCATACAGTAGGTAGGCACCTGGAGAGTGATAATGACCGCGTCCAGGATGAGAAGCTCAACCTTGGAGGGCGTGTAGGCTTAAGCAGATATTCAACATCACGACAAAATGGAAGGAGTAAATGAACGCACACATTCCAACGAAGTCCAGTATGACGCCGGATGTCTCTGCAGCGCCGTACATAGCATGCGACCACAAGCTTCCAGCGTTGAAGACAAGAATAACTCCAAGCCACCAGAACAGGGCTCTGTTTGGGTCGACGTCGCGAGGTCGTGTGAGCACTACTTGTAGTGCGCATCTCGCGAGATACCACCAGATGGACGGCGAGAGCAGGAACGAAACAGTCGCGAATTGGAAGCACAGGCTATCGAGCTGGTTGATGGCGGCGAATAAATAGGCCATAAAGACTAGATCCAGCAATGTACTCACGGAGTAGATGACATGATTGCGTTGACCGACCATTCGTCCGACATGGAGGTGCGAGGGAAGAAGCCCACATCACTTCACATGAACAAGCGCCCAGTGCTCAAGCCGGCATACATGATATACCTGCGACGGTTTCATCTGGCAACCTACTATACATACAAGCTGAAACATCGTTCCTTGACTAATCGCAGTAGGCACCCACATCCGCGGACTGTAGTTGAGAGTGAGTATGGAAGAATGTGATCACACCAAAACACTCACCGCAACATCTCGTGCGTACCGGTAGAGGACACCCCGATGAACGTTGAGGTTCTTCTTGTCAGACTTCTCCCAAACTTCCCGGCGGCGAGCCTGCTCGTCCTCGTCGACAAGCCAGTCGATGGTCTTGTTCTCAGAGTTGATCGAGATCTTGTCACCGTCTTGGACAAGAGCGATAGGTCCTCCCACTCGAGCCTCAGGAGTAACATGCCCTACATGATCCTTTTGTCACAGGTGCATCAAGTGCATAGAAGGTGAGAACGCACCAATGATGAAGCCGCGACTGGCGCCAGAGAATCGACCATCGGTGATCAGAGCCGTGCTGTTGCCAAGGCCGGCACCCATAATAGCACCTGTGGGTCCAAGCATCTGGAGACGTGTAAAGTCAGGCACACACACGTATGTAGTCGAGGCGTATTACTTACCTCGGGCATGCCAGGAGCACCCTTTGGACCTTGGTAGCGGAAGATAAGGATCATGCCGGCCTTGATCCCGCCAGCCTCGAGGACCGGATAGAAGTCATCCACACTATCGAGTAATATCAGTCAAGGAGACAGGTAACGAGAGTAAGTGTAATCACTCGTCGAAGCATTTCGCAGTGCCCTCGAAGATGGCCCCTTCGTGCCCAGTCAGCTTTGCGACAGCACTCGTCGGCGCAAGGCTTCCGCGCAGGATGTTGATGTGACCCGTTGGCTTGATCGGGTGGCTGAGCGGCCGAAGCACATCCTGATCCTCAAAGCCGAGATCCACCGCGTCCTGGACGTTCTCTGCGAGTGTCTTGCCGGTCACTGTCATCTGCGTCCCGTCGATGAGATCCGTGTTCTTGAGCAGGTACTTGAGCACTGCAGGGACACCGCCGATCTTGTGCAGGTCTTCCATGTAGTATTTTCCCGATGGTCTAGGGTGTTTGTTAGCCGTGTCTCTCGTCCATAAGCCGAGGTGCACTCACTTGAGATCAGCCAGGTACGGGGTCTTGTTTCCGATCTGCTGAAAGTCGTCGATGCTGAGCTCGATGTCGGCCGCACGGGCCATGGCGAGGAAGTGAAGAACGGCGTTCGTGGAGCCTCCAAGTACTGGAAGGGAGTGAGCAAGTGAGAAGTCACATTCGGATCTACGCTGACCATGGGTGATGGTGATAGCGTTGAGGAATGATTGGCGCGTCAGAATGTCCCTATAGCACAAGAGTAAGGATAAAGCAAAGGAGCATGATATCGATCACCTACTTGGGTTTGAGGTCTCGCTCGAGCAGGACCTTGAGGAACGAGGCGGCCCTGACACATTCTTTGACCTTCTCTGATACCGACGATGAGTCCACAAAATACGAAGGTATGATAGAGAGAGATACCGGGATACACGGCAGGAATGCCCGACGAGTACGGCAGAGACATGCCAAGGACCTCCAAAGCCGAGCTCATGGTGTTCGCTGTGTACATGCCACCGCATCCACCCGGGCCTAGGGAAGATGTCGTGAGCCGATTTTCGTGATGCGATCGAGATACCGAGACTGACCTGGACAAGCATGGAGAACGACATCTCGCCTTTCGGCGTCGCTAATCTTGCCAGTCGTGTATGCACCTGTGCGCACGATGAGTGTTGACCACTCAATCATCATTAGATCGCTTACCAAAAGACTCAAACGCGTCAGAAATGTTGACAGTGTCTCCCTTCTTGTAGCCCAGAGCAGGGCAATCGAGCTCACGGATTCCCGCTTGATGGGTTCCTGCCGTCACCATCAGAATACGTGGGTAGTTAGGATCCTTGCCAAAATGGTGTACCTCCGTACACGATGATTGTTGGCCGGTTATGACGGACAGCGGCGATGAAGCAGCCCGGCATGTTTTTGTCACAAGCCGGGATCGCGATGTTGCCGTCGTAGTGTTGGGCCTGAGAAAGTGGTTTAGGCTAGTCATTCTCGCATATATGAAGCTCTCATACCATGACCACCTAGAAGATAGTGTCAGATATGAAATTTAAGCACGCTGCATTGCATGTGGCTAACAGATTCGATGCTGTCGGCAATGAGGTCTCGAGATGGCAGGCTGGATGAGAGTCAGTCAACCCAAAGCGTCGTCGAAACCAGTGCGGCGACGTACGAGTATCGCATCCCTTGTGTTCCCATGGTCATAGCGTCACTGATATGAATGTGAGTTTTGAAGAATGGCTTGAATCTGAGGGTGAAGTACCTCACCCCGACAGGGTTGAAGATCAACCCTGTCAGTCCTTCCCGCTGGCAACCGTCTTTTACGTGACGGGCCAGGTCCAACTAGCGTTTCACATGAGCGGCTGCCTCTTCCTAAGTGAGAGAAGGCAGAGGATATACCAAATGCATGTTGCATGGGTTGCCTGGAGGTGATGCGTGAGAAGTATTGAACATGTTCTTGGAAGGGCCACGCACCTTCCCACCAGATAGGCGAGATGCCAACCTAGCAGAATAGAGTTAACATCGTTCATTAGTGGAAAGGGCTGACGCACCTGAGCCTTGTCCAGGTCCTCCTCCTTGATGCCGATGGCATGTAAGAACGCCTGGGCGCCACCCCGAGCCTGTCGCATGTATGGTCACGACTGGAACGATAGGTAGTCTAACGTAAACTCACCTTGTTCTCCGTAATTTGGGCCGAGATACGGTTCAGCTTGCCCGTCGTCGGCGCTGTACGCGACACGGAGTGGCTACATGAATCATTCAAGATTGAGCCTTCGTCTCGCGCACGCTGCCTTTGCACAGCACGCACATCTGAACGTCGCCGGAGGCCATGGTGGTAACAGTGAGCGAGTAATCGTAATCTGTGTTCCATGATTGGACAGTTCGCGATCCCAGTCATGGGACGCGGCCGGGTGCGGTCGGTCCGCTGCGGCCGATGTGGAGATGCGAGAAGGATGAAGCGCCGTGACAGACACGCGCTTCATCACAAGCACGTGCTACGTGACTCTCTCTCTATCTTCCTCATATGATCGGCCTGATCACTCGTTCCACACTCCCATCATGGTCCTTGTCCTGTACGGCGGGCCGACCTCGACATGTACCAAACGCGTGGCCACGGTGCTGAAGGAAACTAATACGCCATACCGCTTTGTCCCCGTCAATCTCAAAGAAGGCGAGCAGAAGGCTCCGGCTTTCCTGGCAAAGCAGCCGTTCGGCCAAGTGCCCTACATCGTATGTTACTTCCGATAGGTACCACATGCACGTCTAATACTATCCCAGGAAGACGACGGGATAGTCATCTACGAGTCTCGTGCGATTTCACGCTACATCGCCGCCAAGGCTGGTTCTCCACTCCTCCCATCCGGCGATGCGCACTGTGTTGCCCTCTTCGAGCAGGCGATGTCGATCGAGGCGTCGAACTTCGATCCATTCGCATCTGGCATCATCCTTCAACGGTCATCTATTCCTCGTCGCGGCGGGACCACTGACGAGACCTTGGTGGCCGAACTGGCAGCCACTCTCGAGAGCAAGCTCGCAGCGTACGACTCTATACTCTCGAAGCAAAAGTACCTAGCTGGCGACACTCTCACACTTGCCGATCTATTCCATTTGCCCAAAGGAGCTCCCCTCGCCACGCTTTGTCGGGTCAGCTTTCTGGAGGACGAGCTTCGGTTTCCCCACCTCGCGCGGTATGACATTGATACTTGATCTACCTTAGACTGTCCAAACTGAAACATGCACACAGGTGGTGGAAAGAACTTACGTTTCGTTCATCATGGCAGGCGGTCAAGGACACTATCCCACAGTAGGATGCATATATGCAGTACACATGTAGATGCGACAAGCGTGATGACTGCAGAAAGCACGACAAGACAAACGATCAAACGACTTGGAGGATGATATCAACACATCTAGCATAGCTTCTCGATGAGAAATGTCACGGAGGACTGCAGAATCTGCATTGGATCAAGCAGATATGCGCTAAAGTGGGTGTGTGGGGTGTGCGAGGTTGGGCAGATGCTGATGAATTTTCTTCTCTAGAGTGGGGATGGTCTCTGCCGGCGTGGTCGTACGTCCATGATGTATAAGATCAAGGCGATATGTTACGGTATGTAGGATGCGAGGATATGTCAGTCTGGGTGAGGAGGTCCTCATCGCCAGGTTAAACTCTGGAGCTGCATCAAGGCCCTACCCTTGACGAGAGGGCAACGCCTTCACGCGGCTCCAGAGCTGACTTGGTGATGAGGTCTCCCTCCCCCTCTGATAAGAATTAGAGAAGACGGAGCCGGCACCAACGCTACCCCATGCAAGGTCAGCTTCTGTCTCGATTTCCCTCTCGTTCCTTGTGCTGGAGTCCTCCTCTCCTTTCTTCTGCCGAGCCTTACTCTCCTTTTATCGAGTCTTTCTCTCCGGTTGAGTAGTCTCGGCGCTCTGAGAACATAAATTTTGGCATGTGTAATGTATCTACTGCCTTGAGTAACCTGTACGGCAGACCGCCATCCAAGATTTTACTCATAATATATCAGTCTACCCATCGGGCTTCCAGCATCTCAGCACCTGTTTTGGTCAAAGAAGGAGAACACTGGATCGGATAGCAGAACGCATTCAATGTCTACATCACAAGCTACCATATACTAGCTCTGCGTAACGACTCAGGCCTTTCGCGTCCCGCACTCGAGCCCCCACGACACCGTCCGGCCTGACCACCACCACCACACCCTCGACAGCTGCTTGGCGACCATCTGGAAGGTACGAGGCGAACAGATGCCCGTCAACGTCGAGCAGAATGGTGTCTGCTTCTTTGGCGTAGCCAGCCAGCTCCCTTGCTTCCTCTGGCTTGACACCGGAAGGAAGGACTAGGATGCTGCGGAAGGCGCGCTGTGGCGGGATGGCGCGGATCGACTTGAGCACCTCGAGGGCCGGAGAGGATATACCGACGCCAGAGCCAGTGAGGATGAGGACGGTGTGAGCGGTTGGGTGGAAGAGGTCAAAGAGTGTGAGCGTCTGTGGCTTGAGGGGAGTGTGGGCTTGTACCGTGACCAGGCCTGACGCGTCCGGACCTCGATCACCCGCATGAAGTCCAACGGTCTGCGCAGCGTCCTCTAGCTCGTCAAGAATGATGGGGCTCCCGCGATAATTTTCGAGGAGCTGCTTCATGTCGTCCGTGGACTTAGGGCCAGCGCCCGGCCCACCTTTGCCTGGAGGCCCGCCCGGTCCTCCCTTGCCTGGGGGACCTTGCATCAGCTTGATCAATGCTGCAGTGGTGCGCTCGAGGACGGCCTTAATGACCGGGGCCCGCTCTGTCGAGTAGCTGTCCAGAAGTGCGGGTGCTGCGCCACTGCCGAGGACGAGCGCAAGCTTCCAGCCGAGGTTCAAGGCGTCCTGGATGCCCGAGTTCAGGCCTTGTCCGCCCGCCGGAGAGTGCGCGTGCGCAGCGTCACCGGCGACGAAGACTCGAGCAGGACCGGTCGGGTTGCTGAACTTGGACGCCATCCGGACGTTCGTCCTACAATCGACGGTCATTCATCGTTACGCGATATAAAAGACGAGCATACCCTTACTTTGCACAAGTGAGTTGCCAGCCAGTGAGACGAAGATCGGTGCGCCCAGTCTGGGTAGCAAAGAACTCGGCCGCCGCATCCGGATTTGCGACCATAGCCTGTGCAGTCTCCTCACTTGCGCCGAAGCACCGGTACGCGCGTGGACGGGTAGGGTCCCGGCTCACAGACCAGATGCCGATCCTAACGCCTTCCGCGGGGTTGCTCCAGCTGTGCCAGTGCTCTAGGTCCATGCCTTCGCCCTCTACGCACACATCACCGTAGAGCATGGTGCCTGGCATCGTCTGCCCGTCGAAGGACAGACCGAGTGCCTTGCGGACGCCACTATGTCCTCCGTCGGCACCGACGAGGAAACGGCAGGACACCTCCTCTTCGACACCCTGAGCGGAACGCAGCCGCGCGATGATCGGTTCCGTCTCGGACTGCGGCGTCGAAAAGTGGACGAGTTCGACGCCTCGTTCAATTTTGACGCCATGACGATCGAGAAGGTGCTTTTCGAAGATCGCTTGCAATGCGTCTTGACCGAGTGTGATCCCATTTGGCTGTTGAAGACGTCGTTGAGCACGAAGGCTTGGAAAATGACGGCGAGTTTACTCACGTAAGGGACAGCAGGAGTGACCTCGTCGTGCTTGATCAGTAATTGATCCGCCGCAACCTCTCTCCCATTGGGCGGCTTGTACATGCGCAGCGGTCGCTGGGGCGTAGCATACTTCTGGATTTCAGGGAGCACGCCAAGGAAGCGATACACTTCTTGCGAACGAGGCTGAGGAGTACCACTCAGTTGACGAAGAGAGATAGAGATCAGAAGTTTGAAACCAACCGTGATTCCGTTTCCCTTGGACCCAGTGCGAGGAAGGATGTCTCGGTCAATAATGCGGACGGGCACGCCGTTGAGTAGTAATGTCATTGCAAGGATCAATCCGGTAGGTCCTCCGCCGATCTGAATGGCGTCAATCGTGGAGCATGCGCACAACGGATGCGTACTCACAATGAGTACGGCAGGGGGGTTGGACTCAGCGGATCGGAGGGACATGTTGTGATCGGTTATTTGGTTGGGGAGGTGATCAGTAGGCAGGCCTGTATTTATATGCCAGAACCTTTGTCGACAGACACGCGGTCGAGGCAACGGGGATACTGACGACCGGTCCGCATGACGCATTTGCGCTTACGTGGCGGAGCTGCACTCCGGATCCGGTGGCAGAGAATACGAGGACCTCATTGGAATTGACATGTATATATCACGGAGCCTAGGGCATGAGCCCAGTGTTCGCAATGAACGCGAGTTGCTCGTTGTTCGGATGGAGGGAGTTGGAGGAGAAGGAAGAAACGCGGTGGACCCGGGTGAGATCGAGTGAGGGGTTCACATCATCGATCGTTTGACGTGTTCCGCACGGAATCCCGTATTCGGAGAGACATTGCCAGGGTGGCCCGACGGCAGCAGCGCCGTGGGTGAAGACTCATCGCATGACCATGATGCAGAAGGCTGAGGACTCGATTAGGGTATCAAAGTAGTACAACAAGCCGAATAACAGCGACGTCGACAGCAAACAAGAAAGCGGAAAGAGTGCGGGGCAAGGTAGCTAAGCTACCCGCGAAGCGAGTGAGCGGACCCAGGCAAACACGGCCCTGCGCCGCGAAGGCTTCAGCGGGCGGGAGACGGGCTGTGCGGAGGGAAAATGGGAGCAGTTCTCCGTGTCCGAGGAGAAAATGCAGGTGCCCACTGCGCACCGCATGGTGCGAGTAGGTCCGAGGTGGGCTGCCTTGTTGGTCGAGGTAGGCGGGGACTGGATGGGCGCAAGGGCAGCTTCTGAAGGGAGAGCGGGCTCTGATGTCTGGGTGCTGGGGAGCAACTCCGACGAACGAGGTGGTGTGAGAGTGATGGTATTCTCGAGCGATGCGGCGGCTGGAAAGATGAGTGTGCTGACGAGAGCTGTGTCGAGGTCGACCGATGCGGTGCTGGTGGTGGTAGTGGTAGTAGCCGGCTCGGACTGAGCGTCAGAGTGGGTGGATTCCGACTGGCCGAGTTCGGCGCTGTCGGCAGCGGAGGGGAGGTCCTCTTCGACGATGGCAGTTGACGGAGCCT
>LCTX01000891.1:0-11441 GCA_002233555.1 Limonomyces culmigenus | reverse complement strand
TCACACCTCTTACACATCCCAGACCTAGCACCAGACGCGCTGGTCGAAAGCACAGAGTACAATCCGCGTTGGCGTGAAGCAATGAACAAGAGCAGAAAGTCCAAACCCCCAGGGACCTTCGCCATCTTTGGGATCAAGGTCAGAGACTCGGAGTACGTCGTCGACCGACAGCGGAGCTGTAACATGTATTATCCGTACGATTCAGCTACAGCCGTGTGATCTTGACGTCCTTCGAGATCCCTGAGCGGCGTTCGCCCGCATATCTGCCCGCTTCCACGCCTGCCTTGATTATGGGCCGCTGCGACGCGGCATTCTTCGCCGCCTCAAAGGAAGGAATATAAGTCTCAACGGCGGCAGACGATGAACAACTTGGACCCTTTGTGATCGGCGGGGTGAAGGTCAAAGACTCCGAGCACGTCTTTTGACTGACAGTAAGCATCGTATAATGAATGTAGCGGGCCACGAAAACAGTTTTGTATGCAGGTTACATGACAGAATGACGTCAACTCCAGAGCTGCGTGCTCTCGACCCCCCCAAGGACGTCCGCGCGTTCGGCTGTCCACAGCCCCGTGCCCGTGCTCTCGAAACTCTCGAAGATGCCCGCTCACAGCCGCGTGCTCTTAACAACCTTCGAAATCCCGCTCCGCTCGCCGCCATACCTCTCCTTGTCCACGCCCGGCACATACACCGGCCTCTGGCTCGCGACCTTCTTCTTTGCGGCCTCGAACCGCAGGCGCTTCTTCACGCGCGGGTTCCGCACCGCCTTTGCGCGGCGCGGGGTGAGGCCCTTGTTCGCGAGGATCGCGCGCGACGCCGCGCGCGGGCCGCCGCCGTCGGCGTCCTCCGCGCTCGCGCTGTGTGGCTGGCGTGTGAGTATGTGTATGGGCAGGGAGGGGAGGGCGGGACGGACCGGAGAGCGGCGCGCCCCGCATCGTGCTCGGCCTTCTTCGCCGCCTTGCGCGCCTTCGCCTGCTCCGCCACGAGCGCATAGTACCCGTCCTCGCCTTGTACCACCTCCTCCCCATCCTCCTCCTCGCGCGCACGCTTCGCACCCCGCGGCGCGGGCTCCGCGCCGTCGAGGTCGTCCCCGCCCTGCCCGCGGCCCGCAGGAGCACGCTTCTCGCGCGCGCGGTACGGCAGGTCGTCATCGCCCCCACCCGCCGCCACCCGTGCACCCTCGCGGCGTGCCCCGGAGCGCGCCACTTGGGAGGTGTGGAACTGGAGGGTCCGCTTGCGCGCGCGTTTGTCCTGCGCGTCGATTGTTGAGAGGGTCGTGCGCTCGCCGAATGCGTCGGCGGGGGTGGGCACGGATGCGGGGCGGGAGGAGGGCGTGGGTTCGAGGTGCGTCGGCTCGACGAGGTCGAAGATCGGCGCGGGGGGCACCGTCTTCTTCGTCGTCTTCACCGGCACAACGTCGGCGGTGGCGTTTTTCGACTTCTTCTTTTTCTTGAGGATCGACTCGGCTGCCGCTTGGCCCTCTGCCTCGGCTGTGAGGAGGTCGAGCGCATCCAGCCCAACCGCCGGCTCCGTCCTTGCCTTCTTGCGCTTCAGCCGCACCTCCTCCTCCTCATCGGGCGCCATGCCCGCGTCCTCGAGGAGCGCAGCGAGCTCGTCCGCATCCATGCCCTGCTGCGCCGCGAGCCGCACCACGTCCGCCTCCGTCAGCAGCCCGCCGTCCATGTCCAGTTCGCTCCCGTCGGAATCAGCGTCTGAGTCGAGGCCAAAGTCGAGGTCGTCGAGCGTAGCGAGCGCGCGCTTGAGCGTGAGGAGGCGCGCGAGGACGGCGTGTGCGCGGAGGCGCGCGGGGCGCGCGGCGTGCGCGGGGGAGGCGCGGAGGGAGAGGTAGAAAGCGAGGGTCGAGGCGTACGCCAGGAGCGTCTGGTGGTGCAGGTGGACCATGCCCTGGCTGAGCGCGTCGGCGTCCGGGTCCGCGGCGAGCCTGTGCGGGTGTCAGGCGGGAGGGAGGGAGGTGCTGGGGGAGCAGAGCAGCGCACTTAGCGAGCTGAGCCTTGGCACGGGCGATCGCCCACGCGACGTCCTCCCAGTCGCGCGCGAGCGCGAGCGTCTCGGGGCTCGTCTTCTCGAGGTGCCGGAGGAGCGTGGCCTTGTCCTGCGGTAGGGCTTGGGGCGCGGGCTCGTCCTCTGCGCTGTATCGTCTATCGTCAATTGGGGCGTGCAAGGAGGCGGGGGAGGCAGGACGGACGCGAGGTCGTCGTCCTCGGCAGGCGCAGGCGCGGGTGCAGCGGCGAGGTCCGCGAGCCCAAAGTCGTCGTCCCGGAGCGCGGCGCGCGCCTTGAGCTGCAGGCGCCGCGCCTCGGCCTCTTCGAGCGCGTTGGCTTCTTCGTCGTCGGACGCGATCAAGTCCGCGTTCGAGGCGTAGTACGCGGCCTTCTTGCGGCCCCAGCCTTCTTCCTCCTCTTCCTGGTCGTCCTTCTCGGAGCCGGAGGAGGAGGGCGGGGGTCCGGGCTTCTTCTTCGGCTTCTTGGAGGACTTGGGGGGAGGTGCGGGTACGTCGTCCGCGTCCGCGTCTTCGTCCTCAGAGGAGGAGGAGGAGGAGGCGAGGCCCTGCAGAGCGAATACCTCGTCCTCGTCGCCGTTATCGCTCGCGCCGCGCTCGTCGCCCTCGAGCAAGATCTGGTCGCGCGAGGCGTCGACTGCGCCAGTTAGTCAATGCCCTCCCCGCGATGAAGAAGGTCGCACGGACACTGGTCCTCGTCGTCCATCGGGATGTCCTCGCGCGTCTCCCAGCGCTTCACGGACGCATCTTTCTTCTGCACGCCGCGCGGCGCCCGCTTCGCCCCCGCCTTCTTCGACGGTCTGCGCGGCATAGTCGTGTGTGTGTGCAGAAACAGCGGGTCGGGGAAAAACAGGCGCCCAAAAGTTCGTGCAACCCGGGTCCTCGAGCACTCCCTCTCCTCCTCCGCATGCCACTCGACTCAGACTTGTACCTGCGCGCGCAGGGCTGGGGCGGCGCGGGCACGGCGCTGCGCGAGGGCGCGCTGCGCCGGCCGATCGCGATCGCGCAGAAGAAGACGCTCGCGGGGCTCGGCAAGGACCGCGACGAGGCCTTTCCGTTCTGGGACCAGTTGCGTGTGCTCTCGTGCCCGCGGTGCAAACAGCTAGCTGAAGTGGACACACCTAACTAGTCTGTTTGCGGCCGCGGCGAGCGCGATCAAGCTCAAGCTTGACTCGGACTCGGAGCGCGACTCCGTGCGCCTCCCTCTCTCTCCCCCCCTACACCTTCACCCTCCTCATGCACGGCTAGGACCTCGACGCGGACGCGGACCAACCCGCGCTCAAGCGCACCGCAACGGGCATCATCTCGAACCGCCGGCCCGTCACCGGCGCGTCCGCGTCGGACGCGCCAACGCCGGCGCCGGGCCTCTCGCTCGTCGCGACGGCGAAGCGCGAGGCGGCGCGCCGGAGCTTGTACTCGCGCTTCTTCCGCGGGCCGCTGCTCGCGCCGGACGTCCCGCCGGCTGCTGGTCCCTCTGCAGCGGAGAGGAGCTCGCAGAAGCGCGCTTCGTCCTCTACGGCGGAAAACGAGCGTAGGGCGCGGAAACGTGCGAAGGTGGAGAAGGCGGCCCGGAAGGCGGTGAGGGCGGCTGAGAAGGAGGAGCGCCGGCGGCGGCGCGAGGCTCGCCAGGCGGAGAAGGCGGCACCTGCCCCGGTCGCAGCCGTGCTGGTCGTCGAGGCTGCCGACGGCACGGTCGCTACTGCAGCAGTCGGCGCGGCGCAGACCGTCGATGGGGAGGTGGCCGTGAAGGTCAAGAAGAAGCGCAAACGGGCAGCGGAGGGTGATTGGTGACATATACATACGCCCGGTGATCAGCACATGACACCAACACAACACTGTCTTTCTGTGGCATTTTGTCCTCGGCGTCCTAGTCGTCAAAGTCGTGCTCAGCGTCTTTCACCTTCACCCCAACCAATTGGCAGCTCGAGATTCTGCTCCGCTGCATTTTCCGTGACCAGCACATGCAAATTGGGTCACGGGTAACGTTTGAAGCTATCGTATTGGACCGAATCCGTTTGTACCTCTGTTGTCCTTGGAAGCGTAAGCAACAACAGGCAGAGCTTGCGTGGAAGAGAGACATAATGTCGCAAAACCGGCATTTGCCGTGTCGGCGCTTGTCAGCCTTGCCGCCTTGTCGCCCTTGCGACTCTCCCAGCTTGTCCTCCTCACCAACGCGTCCGCCCTTCATTAGCTTTTTTTTGTCGTTTGACACACTTCCATATCCTTCCTGTTCTTGATCTTCGACGCTCCGCCCACCCTAGTAATTTGAAGCTGCATGAAGCGGGCCAAACGCATGCTCCGCTGGATCACATAGCCCCGATCTCGCTGCGAGCGATGTACTCGACTCGGAATGCGGCGTGTGCGTTCTGAATTAGACCTTTCAGAATGCCTGTACGTCCACGCGTCCAGTTTCTCACTGCGAGATCTGACGCAACAACAGGATGACGCATCGTTACACCAAAGTCCTGCGGTGAGCCGTGGGCTGACGGCGGCACCTGCTATCCCACCGGTCAGCAGGCACTCTGCTCATATCCGTGAAGCAAGTTACTCCGTTGATCCACTGGTTCTATGGCGCGCTCGCCAACGGCGACACGTACTTCTCCGTGAGCGCACTCAAGGCGTTTGCCGACCACGTCCTCGCACTCTATGGCGTTTCGATCTTTGCGCGGATGAAGCTCGACCCAGTGCAGCTCGTGATCGACCTCGAGCGCGTCAATGAGGACGGCGCGCTGTTCATCCACACCTCCGCCCCCGGCGTCACCGCCGCCTCCGGCCCCGGTGCAACATGCGAGACACAGTATGTCCCCATCATGTTGCCGATCTGAGTCGGCGCTTATCATCCACGCAGCATCGACGAGCTCTTCCTCGACAAGTCCACGCCCGTGCTCGCGTACCAGCTCAAAACGTACCACTCGGTCGGCACCGTTTCCGCGTCGTGCGCACAGCAGCTGCGCTGCTACTTTGTCTCCAAGTGCGCGTTCCCGTCCGAGCCGGCCAAGTCGCTGGCGGACGGCACGATCGACATCCGGTCCGTCGCGGACGCGGCGTTCCTCGAGAAGGCGACGGCGAACACGCTCGCGATCTACCGGCGCGTGGTCACAGACGTGCTCGCGCGGTACGGGCCCGTGATTGACGTGATCGAGGCCGAGGGCGCGCGCGAGCGGCGGCTCGTCATCGGCTACCGCTCCGGCGCGCCCAGATCGCTCTTCTCCGCGCTCAGCCATCTCCACCACTTCTACGGGCTGTACAGCACGCGCAAGTACGTCGAGCACTTTGCGTGCGGCGTGTCTGTCATGTCGCTGTACCTGCTCCCGCTCCCCGACGCGAAGGTGCCGATCGAGGCCAGCATCATGAAGGAGGCCAGCCTGCTCTTCTGCCTGCCCGACGACCCGTTCTTCGGCATGGACAAGCGCGGCTGGCACATACACGCTGTGCAGGAGGCGTCGTATGCATGTATGTACCTATTTGTTCGCTCTGTGCTACGGTGCTGACATGTGCGCAGACTGTGGGTGGATCTTCGCGCAGCACTTCTGCAATCGGATCGGCCCGCATACCTCGTGCTAAAGAGAGCGTTGGACGAGGGCAGCGCCGCGTATGCGCAGGCACTCGCGGACATGCGGCAGCGCTTCCGTGAGGAGACGAACTCACGCGAGAGCATCGCAGGCGTGCTGCTCGCGTATCCCACTCTCGTTCGGATGCTGTGCGTGCACTTTCGCGCACTACCCATACGACGAGGCGGTGCTGACGCTGAGCACTAGCGGCTGACGACGGAGGCGCCGTTCGCGGACGGCATGTTGCGCCATCGCCTCCGGCGCACAGAGCAGAACAAGCACGAGCAGCTGGCGTTCGAGGACCTCCGCATCTTCAATCAGCAAGTCCTCCATACCAACTTCAACGAGCCGACTAAGGTCGCGCTCGCGTTCCCGTTCCGGCTCGCGCCTGCGTTCCTGCCCGCGGTCGAGTATCCCGTGCAACCGATCGGCATGCTCCTTGTCGTTGGCAACGAGTTCTGCGGCGCCCTCGCTCGCTTTTGCGACGTCGCACGCGGCGGGATTCGGATCATGCGCTTGTGGAAAAAAGAGGCGTACAACATCAACCAGCGCTCCCGACTTGAGGAGAACTACGCCCTCGCGAGCACGCAGAGCCTCAAAAATAAGGACATTCTCAACAGCTATGGCAGGCTCGCACTTATGCGACCTCGGCATGCCAGCTCTCGCGCGGGCTCGCCGCACCTCAGTGCCAGCGCCCTCGCGTTTCGGGGACAGCGGCGTACCGGCTCCCGCGCCCTCGCCCTTTGGCCGCCACGCTGGGCTCACACTGGCGCAATCGCAACGCGCCCGGCTCGTTCGTACGCTCAATCGTCGGTGACCGCGGCGCGCCAGCTCGTGCGACGGCGCGCTGCCCGTCGGCCACGGTGTCCCCGCTTGTTGGCGGGCTTGCAATCGGGGCGGCGCTTCGACGTCCGCACCGTTGCCCCCGCCCACGGCGGCTGTGGCGGGCTCGCGCGCCGGCGCCCTCGCTCGCGTCTGCCTTATCGGGGTCCGTGCTCGCGGCGGCCGTGCCGACGCCTTCGCTCCTGGCGGGGATGTCGGCGCCCTCGCTCGTGGCGGCCACGCCGGTGCCTTCGCTCCTGGCGGTCGTGCCGGCGGCCTCGCTAGCGATGATCATGCCGGCAGCCGCAACCTACGCCGATGAGTGGTGCTACTGCTGCGAGCGGTCCATAGCGGGCGCCGTCATGTGGGGTCCCGGTGCACCAGCCGACACGCCACGGTTGCACAAGCGCGAGCCCGTGAACAAAGAGGGCGTCGACACCGGTGCGGACGCCGGCCTCACTCCGTACTTGCCCGAGCGCGAACCGAACGCACCACAATCGCGCCAGCGCGAGCCGGATATGCCGTGACCACCCGAACGCGGGCCGGGTGTGGTCGTCCTCGCCGCGGAGCCGCGCCTGTGCTTTGAGAAATAAGTAAGTCGACGCGATCATGGACCTGCTCGTCCCCGGGCACACGCCAGATATCAAGAAGCGGCTCGTAGATCTGTACGGTGAGCCCGGGCTGCTCTTCTTCAGGCCGGATGGTATGTATATGCCATCTTGGAACGACAGGGCGGCTGACGTGCACACAGAGGGCATAGCGGACGTGATGGACTGAGCGGCGCTGCACGTGCGTGGGCATGGCGCGGAGACGTGGTCGAAGTCGTTCACGACAGGCAAGTTGGCGTAGACACCCGGCGGCGTCCCGCACGACGCGTATGCGGGATGACAGTTTGCAAGATCGATGTCAGGAAGCGATATATAAAGAGCGCTTTTATACCATATCTAAAGACTTCCCGTGCAGTGGTAAGGCGTCTCATTCATGCGCGAGACACACGGGTTCGAATCCCGCAATGAACAAGCTTCAACCAAACTTGCTAACAGCCGTCTAACGAGTAAGAGAATAGGATGCAAGTGAGGCCCGCCTAACAGGATCGGTGGGCTGATACATTATTGCTCAGCTGTCAAGCCGTGACAAGGCTTACAAGGCCTTGTCATGCTCACAAGGCTTGTCGAGCCTGGTCGAGCCTTGTCGTCGGTCCGTGAGCCTTGTCGTCCTTGCGAGAAGCGGCAAGGTCCACAAGCCTTGTGGCATGTCTACAAGCCACGACCAGGCCTGACAAGGCATATGCTAGTTTTGCGACAATATACATAGACAACGGCTTCTGTTCTGTTCTGAAGGGGTATCATTTGAAGAGTGGGCAGGGATCGCCATTCCGCCACAAGGTGACTCAGATGGATCGACTTGTGGTCGTCTGGATGTGAGCTATGTGGTCGGGCATGCGCGTGGATTACCGTAAATGAATGTATAGCATGCATATGGCAGCAACGAGTGACAGCAGTATCGAGCATGTAAAGTAGCCCAGTCGGCAAGAGTCCAAGGAAACGCACTTCTAGTCAGTCTATCAGACGACGTTGTCAAGGAAGATCCGCTGCGAAGATGCGATGTCAACAGTGACCGAGTAAAGCGAGGTAGAGCACGCACCACAGTCGGGTTGGGACCAAAGGTCTCGGCGAACGCATCGGTATCGCTTGTGATGACGATTCCACTCTCTGACTGGACGTACACGAGCGAGACCGCGGGCAAAGCTGAATAACGTTTTCATGAGCGAAAGAAAGTGTGTGCCATGACGATGACATGCATCCGTCGGCGTTCGTCCAGTGCGGAAGAAGCTCGAGCGTGGAGCGGTCGACTGTCCAGATCGTGCTCTCGCTTGCCACATTCTCGCCACTCGCAGCGTTGAACGAGTTCGGTCCTCCGGTCGCCGGACCCGCGGGCTCTGAAGCCTAGTCAGCATCGAGTCGGGATCTTGCAAGATAGGTGGGCGTACTAGCAGTAGGAACGCCGGCGAGGAACGCATAGTTGAATGTACCGGGGCCCATAGAGGTGCCCTGGCTCGCGTAACCGTTGGCGGCACCGACGTAGGGGAAGGACGCGAGCCCGTTGGTAGAAGGGAGCGCGAACGCGCTACCATCCGGCATCAGGGTCGGGTCGACAGCCAGCGCATCAGCGACGTTGGCAGTGAGGCCACCGTATTCGCCAAAGGTGTTCATGCTGCTCTGGATGTAGCCAAGCGTGGCAAGGGTGATCACATCCTTGACGACGAGGTTACCTGTGATCATTGTCGCCGACGGGGCCGCGCGGGCAGCTAGGGGGAATACGTTAACACGCGCTTCAGACAAAAAGGAGCGGCAGGAGGTGCACCGTGGCGGACACGCGTCCCGAGGTTGCGAGGGCGGTTAACGGGGAGGCCACGTGCCATGCGCTCGCCGTTGGTCATGCGGCGCGTCGGCGTCGCGATTTCCGGGTATATCGCCGCTATGTTCTCATCCGTGAGCGCAAACGCCGCGGTGGCCGGGTTGAGCGACAGGGTGTCGCGGGCGGTAGAGACCGCGGCAGACACAAGGGGCGCGGCGAGGAGGAGGAGGGAGATGATTTGCATGGCTGGGAGGCGGGTCGAGGAGAAAGGGTGCGAAAGAGGGCGAAATTCGCTGCCCGTCACGGCCGCGCGTGCCCGTTATCATATAGCGGCATGCCTAATTGAATGATGGATTGATCGGCGATGTGCGCTCCGAACCTCATGTCGTAACAAGGCCCACGGCGGCGTCACACAGAACTAAGCACGTGGGCGCTGAAAAGAGCCAGGATTAGTCCAGCCTGGCTGGTGTGTCGATCTCGCGCGAGAAGTCGGGCGTCGTCAGTGCGACGTCAGGCCGTGGCTGCGATAGAGGATGCGGATGAGGAGCTCGGCAGGGAGCGTGCAGAGACTGATGGATGCGGTGCAGTGCTTGCGCAGATCTGTGTCGTGATAGCTGTTCGCATTCGATGGGATCGCAGCATCATGCATCATGTAGAGCGTCGGACATGGAGGCAGGAGGCAGAAGCGCTGTGTGACGTAATCACGTGTTTGCGTTCCGACCATGCGCACGTGATGACATGGCTCCTTTCCTCTTGTCGCCCTGGCAGGACGTGTTCTTGTTGTCTTGACACGGGCTATTCGTATTTTACTCTGAGGCTTGTATGCGACATAGTCTGTGAACTAAGAGAATCGTGTCACCTGCGGGTGAGGGTGGAACACGCTGTGCGTTCGCAATGGGTCTCGTATTGATGACCATGACGCCGGCTCCTACTCGTCCGTCACCCGCCCTTGCTTCTTGATCAATATGCACAGTTTTCGCAGCATCTTCCTACGAACTCAGCAGCGATGCCTGTCTGCGACGAAGGCTGTGCGTCACGACCGAACATGTGGGCTGACACAGGAAAGATACACCGCCTTCGAACCTCATATAGATACAGTATCAGACCTTGTTGACGCCCTGCATTTCTTTCTGCTATGGATCACCTCGCTATCGAACTGCTTGAGGAGATCGCCGCCTTGATCTGCACTGATGGCGGACACGCTGGGTGCGCGCTCGCCGCAGTGTCTCACGACTTTCGCAACACATTCGCTCCGTGGAGGTACCACTCAATCGATCTGCGTGGGCCGCATCAGATACTAGCATTCCTTGCACTGATGGAGTGGAGTACTGCCCCATCTACACGGCATACGCATATCGCAACCTTGGTCACACCTAGCGTTGACGTCCAGCATTTGTTCCTCTCGGACTGTCGCGTCGACACGTATGGCGCATTCACCCCGTCCTCTGGGAGGCTGGAATGCCATTGGTCGGACTGGAAGTCCATGCAAGGACGCAGAAGTCCATGGAAGACGATGAAGGACACGTACGGCGAAGCCCGCGATCCACCACGGCGCTTGCGGGATGCCTGGATCTCTCGAAGCGCCACAGCCCAGATCACCGTCGAACGTCTGCTTTCACAGGTAGCAACTACACTGAAACACCTCCACCTTAACATCTGGATGATGTCCATGTGGATCATCATCCCCAACATCGTATTTCCCTCGCTTGTCGAGCTCACATGCGCATATCAGGGTCGGGCGCAAGGCACAAGTGTTCCTAAGGGGGATCAGGTCCCTTCTACCTCTCCTTACTCGACGCTGCTGCCTGTGCTTCGTCGGCTGCATATTGTTGGCGACATCAACTACTTCTCTAGGCGTGCCTGCCATGTCTCGCTTCTTCCCCGAAGTCTCACGCATCTCCGGGTTTCTACCGAAGACGGAAGTTCCAGGCATCTTCTTTCAAACTGCTTATGGCCTTTGCAATGCATACCGCCAAAACTGAGCACCATCCTCTTCGCTCACCTTGTTCGCCAGACACTGTACCTTCCACTCGGATCTCTTTTGACTCCGTGTGTCGTCAAAGTACGAGACTCTGATGTCCTGTGCAATGGATCAGGACTTGATTTGGATGATGTGAGGTTCCTGGAAGAGCGAGCGAACCTGCCTACCATGGTGTGCGATGCATCCTTGTGGGACAACGATCAATCGCACAGAGTGTGGACAGACAGAATACAGGGAGGCAAAGGATGCTGGGTAGCTGGTGTGCCATATGTGTCGGGGGCCTGGGTTCGAGACAGCTACTGAGTACTCACAGTGATAGTCAAAAGAGCTGTCCAATCTATGGAGCTTGGACTGATCACATCGCACGTATTCAAATGACACATTGACGTCTTACGCTCATCTCGCCTTTCTCGGCCTTTCTCTTTTTTTTTTTGCTGTGCACATAGCCTCCCATACCAGACAGTACATTGGACGAGGTGCAGAATACAGCTGTAGTCAAACAAGTGCACATGTACTATTACGCGTCTGTCGTAGTAATAGAAACACGAGGCACCACCGCCATGAGCCGCTCCCTCACCTGCTCGAAGGATCTCTCACACCCAATGAAAGCGACCGACTGGATCGCCGCTCCGGTTTGCACCAACTTCCGCAGCCACGCCTCGAACGACGGATTATACGCGCACTTCTGAAGGATGATGTCCCGGAGCACGGG